>VCAZ01000074.1:867500-890000 GCA_005784505.1 Bagarius yarrelli | reverse complement strand
TCCTAATTTGTGCCCCCGATTTTACTGAAATACAGTAGCCTTTAGGTTTTTCCCTGGGGCAGTACAGAAAAATATAAATATAATAATAATAATAATAATAATAATAATAATAATAATAATTTAAAAGGATCCTGAAAGCCAAAGCCACCCAGGACTTCAGTGCATAATTGCCACCATGGGAACATGTGGCCTCTGTAGACTGGATCATGCCAATCACATGCCATCTGTATAGTCAATGTGCTGCAGACACCCCTTGCTGTTCTCTGATTTTGCTCCACTTACACACTCCTACTGTACCCCCAGTCAGCCTCGCCGGGTCTCCGCTTCCTTGGCGTTAGCCTAAATCCAGAGTTCCTCACACACGCGTTACCGTCGCTCGTGGGCTTCTTACATTATCCCTGATTCCGAAGCTTCTGACGGAACCAACACTGTGCATCTTATCAATATTAGCAGGTTGGGTAATTTACTCAAAGGGGCAAATTATTCTTGTAAAGTGTGTGTTTGTAAATACACATCTGATAAAACAAAATATGCATGTGTGGGTGCACACACACACACACACACACACACACACAGACATAAATCAGTCATAAAGAAAGGACATTTGGAACAGTTGACACGCCGGGATGATGTTAATGTCACTCATCGTAATCACCATTATCTCACATCTCTGCCTGAAATGCCAAGATTTTTTCATTTTTTTTGCATGACCTTCAAGCTGCATGCAAACACATTTCCATGAGAAGAGTGTTGCACGGCTGGATGCTGATTGATTCGAGATATTGTCAGGTGGAATATCAGAGTTAAGCCTTTAAACAAGCTCAATAAGCCTGCTGATTAATGCAATCTTCTGCGCTTCAGATTCCGCTGTCCCGGCATCTGGCACATACATTTTCAACCACACACACACACACACACACACATTCGCACCCACTCGCCGATACTTTGTGGTGACTCTCCACACTCTCTTTCTCTCACCATGGTCTTACCTGACTCCTGCGGCAGCATTTTAGCCCTGATGCCAATGCTGCCTGTGTGATGCATGGCTCCGTACATGCAAGCTCCTCTCCTCTTCTTTCGCTTTCCCTTCTCTGTCTGTCCTCTTCACAGAAGACAGCAGCACGGCAGCGGACAGCGGCAAGCACGTGATAACGAGCCTCGGCACTAAACAGTGAGCAGTGGTCCTGCCCTCTCTACCTTTCTTGCTCAACTTCTCTCTCTCTTTCTCTCTCTCTCTCTCTCTCTCTCTCTCTTTATCTCTATCTCTTCCTGTTTTGTCTCACTCACTCACGCAGCCATGAAAGGCATGAACTCTTTTGTCTTTCCCAGCAGTGCTTCTCTGTAGTAGTCCACCGATTAAGAGGTAGCGCAGAGCGAGAGATGCAGATGAAAGGTAGGGAAGAAGAGGATGGGATGGACTTGAAAGAAAAGGGGGGAAAAAATAGGATGGGGAATAAAAAAAAAAAAAAAAGAGCGCCGACTGCTTTCAGCCTCTCGAAGTCGGCAAGGAGGAAAGCGGAGACGAGTACTTAAAGCGGTGGATGCACATGGCTGTGCCTACGAGCGCTGCCTGAGCCACAAGAATTATACAGGCTCTCCGCTGAGTGAGAGAGAGAAAGCCGGCGAAGGAGGGGTGAGCGAGAGAGGAAGAGTGGGAGTGTGAGGAGAGCAAAAAAAAAAAAAAAAAAGGAGGAGGGTGACAGCGAGGCTGAGAGGCCGAGTAAGATGGGTTAAATTCGACAGAAATATGGCAACACGTTAGGATGGATGAGAGAGAAGACGAGACGGAGAACGGGTGCTACTTTGTCCTGGTTATAAATACAGAGGTGAGCTGCGTACCAAAACATGAAGCGGAAAAAAAGGATTTAAAAAAAAAAAAAAAAAAAAGAAAAACGGTTCCGCTCAATGCTACAAGCATGAATAATAAAATGTGTGCGGTTTTAACTGCAATTTGCAGGAATGTTCGGATTTATAAGCTAGCAGTCGTGGGGTGTGGACACATACATTATAAAATGATTTGCATTCATGTGCATCTAATATTTCTAGGTGGTTGTAGAAAAAGACAACTCGAACAGCTTGTCTGCTTATATACAAAGCCAAAATACTCATTTTTAAAAAAAAAATAAAAACACAATTAGGGGCAGCACAGTGGATTAGTGGTTAGTTGGAGTTTGTATGTTCTCCTCGTGCTGGTGTGGGTTTACTCCGGGTTCTCCGGTTTCCTCGCAGTCCAAAAACATGTATGTTAGATTGATTGGTGATTCTAAATTGCCCATAAGAGTGAGTGTGAGGAAGTGTGTGGCCCTGTTGTGGACTGGCGACCTGTCCAGGGTGTCCCCCTCCTGCCTTTTGCTCTTTCAGAGACGGCTGGGATAGACTCCAGCAGATCCCTGTGACCCCGTATTAGGGAATAAGCAAGTATAGAAGATGAATAAATGAATAATTATGAAAAGAAAAGGGAAAAATGATGTGAGTCTACTGTAAATATCAGTCTTTATTCTGTTGCTTCATTATTGTTTAACTGACCTGTTACAAAAATCCGGAAAACCTCTTGGTCATAATTTCAGGATAAAAGCAAAAAACAAATAAAGCAATCCATTAATCCCATCCCATCTCAGCGAGGAGTCTAGAAATGTTATCGAACGGTACCATAGCTACAGATTCATACTACTATATCCTTCAGTCCTATAAACCCAGCAGAAGTAAGTGAACTGCAATAAATCCATAGCTAGAACTGCTGAGGCTCTAGATTTATTTACCTCATTTGGTGTCAACTTACCTTTAACAGCCCCCAATGCATTACATAACATTTTCAACAGATTTCGAACAAATCCCCCCAATGCAAATAAAATCAACTAACAGAACAGGTTTGCTCTGAGGTGCGAGGTAGCCTGCCGGACCTTCTAAACAGAGCTGAAGCCTGTCCGACAGAGGGCAGGCGATCTGATCAGTCAGAGACTGATGGCATCCCGGATCAGCTCCGCTCAGCTCAGCACTAGTCTGCATCCGGTCTCAGCGGGAGCCAGACCACACATCGAAATCAGACACACATACTGCAATCTTTACAAACCTCCACAGAGCCATCTGCCCATAACCTAAGATTCCCTCTTCGCTGATGGCTGGACAGCTGATTTCACATCATTCCCTGTTTCCTTATGGCGTATAGGAATCCTGATGATTTTCAGATTGTACTCTGCGTGAACCACGATTACTAGACGGCTATAAAAATAATTCCCAGTGCCAGACGCAGATTCCCAGTGGCAACCAGATGATTCTTGGTGATTAGTCTTGGTTGCTCCCAAGCTTTTTTTTTTTCCTCCCAGCTACATTCTGGGGAGCTTCCGATTGCTGCCCTGCGCTTGCTAGCTGGGGGTTAAAGCAATGATGAATGTAAAACTCCTATTTTATAACAAAGTGTGCTGTTATAAATTTTTAAACCAATTTCAATAAATTATCTGAATTCTTTTTTAATATTAATATGTCATGCTGTGTTCTATTTCTATCATTTCTATTAATTGTGCCACTCCGTTCTTTTGCATTTGGAAATAAACAGACTGGTTTTTGTCATCTCATGCTTTTTAGCTGTTTACAGGTGCAGTAAATGTTGTGGAAATTCCCATGAGGCAGGTTAATTCTTGTACTCACATTACAGCAGCTGTATAGGGTTGTTTTCTTTTCTATTGCCTCTGTCTCTTGATCTTAATAACAGCAGAATTTAGCTTGTTATTATCTCGAGAAAACAGAAAGTCATCTGTAGAGTCCAATTCTATTCTATTCTATTCTACATTCCAGTGTACATTCCATTTCCATCCTATTCCTTACAGTTTTTCTGTATTTTTTCATTCTATTCCATTTCATCTCATCCTGTGCCATTTCATTCTTTTCTATTTCATTTTATTATTTTCCTTTCTATCCTATCCTATCCTATCCTAGGTGCTGGGAATCGAAACCATAATCTTCGGGTTGGTAGGCCAACACCTTAACCATGAGCCATCATGTCCCCCCTTTATTCTCTCTCCTATCCTATCCTATTTAATTGTATTATTTCCCTACCCTACCTATTATTATCCTACCCTACCTATATAGTCCTAACCCTACCCTACCCTACATTCCTATCCTATCCTATCCTATCCTATCCTATCCTACCCTATCCTATCCTATCCTATCCTATCCTATACTACCCTACCCTACCCTACCCTACCCTACCCTACCCTACCCTATCCTACCCTATCCTATCCTACCCTACCCTACCCTACCCTACCCTACCCTACCCTACCCTATCCTATCCTATCCTATCCTATCCTATCCTATCCTATCCTATCCTATCCTATCCTATACTACCCTACCCTACCATCATGTTATGGCTATTATAATTTTTTGTCTTGTCTATTATAATTTGTTTTCCACCCACTCTTGTAACGAATTATTAGAAAATACACACACACACACACACACACACACACACACACACATGCAGTCTCTTTCACACACACACACACAAAGACAGGTAGCCAAGACAGGACTATTCTCTAAAGCGTATTTCACTAGTTGAGTGTGGTGGCAGATCACATGGTCGAACAGTAGAGAGGGAGATTTCTCCAGCTCTCTGGGGTCTCTCTAATCAGCATAAACTGAGTCTGGCTGTAGCATAAGAGGCTCTCATTTAGGCTGCGGCAAGCACACGCGCAGACCAGACAGCAGAGCTCCTGCATAGACCACAGCATCGCGGTCTGAAGTCAAAGCAGACCTCAGCATGACTCTTCATTCGCCGGTAATTTAAAAATTAATTTTAAGGCTTTTAGGAAAAAATGCATTTAACTAAAAAAAGCATATTTACATTTACAGCATTGGGCAGACGCCCTTATACGGAGCAACTTACATTTATCTCCTTATACATCGGTGAAATTTAGGGTTAAGGGCCTTGCTTAGGGGCCAACCAGTGGACGCTTGGTGATGCTGGGACTCGAACCCAGAACCCAATTAGCAGTCCAACACTTTAACCATTGAGCTTGAAAGTACTGGCTAAGAGTTTAGGGTGTTGGACTGCTAATTGCAGTTTCAATTTTCCCAGCAGCCACTGCTGGGCCCCTAAGCAAGGCCCTTAATCACCAACTGCTCAGTTGGATTAAAAAAATATGTGTAAGAGTTTTGCGTTGAGCACAGCGAATTAGTCAGAGAGGAAAATAAAAACATTTCATAATTCTATTGCAGCTGGTTGTAACAGTTTAAATTGTGAATTTGGTGGCTAAACAACATATTCCTACAACGAAGGACAATAGCAACGAAAAACTGCTATTGCAACTAATATTGCGACTAATAGCATTGTCTTCCCTTATCTATAGTCGATTATTCGACTCTGACAAAAATGATGTTGTTTACTGGTCATTCCATTTTTTAATTTTTTTAAGCCAATTATTGCACTAGCTGTGTCTTGGACATCAGCGCATGCGACGTGATTGAAGCAGGTTTTGTTTTTAAAAAGTCAGAACATTGCGGTTTCCTGTTGCTCTGAGCGCTCGCCATTTAACGCGCCATCACAAGCTGAACTCATGTAATTGGCTTATAATGCAACTGCAGACAGAACACAATAAAATATTTTTCTTAAATACTATTCATCTATCTATCTATCTATCTGTCTATCTGTCTATCTGTCTGCCTGTCTGTCTGTCTGTCCATCTGTCCGTCCCTCTGTCCGTCCGTCTGTCTATCTATCTATCTATCTATCTATCTATCTATCTATCTATCTATCTATGTAATAAAATATTTACAGTGCAGTGTGATAAATAAATCACATATGTTTTCATGGAGTGAATTTAGAGCAAGGAGTAACTGAGAAGGAAGAACGGCGTGAGAGAAAAGAGGGAAATCAAAATCCGGAGCTGGAGCGGAGCGATGATAAAATGCTTTAAGCATAACGCTAAAATTGTTGCTAACATACTCATTTTAACAATGCAATCATACCTATCATTATGATCAGATCATTACGCATCATAAATGTTTACTATCTCTGAAAATTTCCAGTACGAGAAAAGACACTTTTTAAAAAAGGGTGTAGCATATAAAACTGACCTACAAATGCTATAATGATCTCACACACACACACACACACACACACACACCGCTATCGCCCCGGTCTCTTCCAGACTAGTTTTTAAACTTCTCCTTCTGGCCTCTTTCTTTCAGTCACCTTTGTATTGTCCTCCCCTCTTTACTCCCCACATCTACCTCCCCCCATTAAGAGAACAGTGGAATGAGACAGTGGGGGAATAAGATGTTTGATGCAGGAGACCCATGAGGTGAGCATGGCGATTTGTCTTCCAGTGAAGGCTTAAGAAAAGACTAGTTAACCTTTACCGCTAAGACCGCAGGGAGAATTCTGGCTGGAAAAAAAGAGGAAAAAAAAATAACCAAGAAAAACATCTGTAGATAAATGAATGGCTAGCAGTGCTCTAAGACCCCTGTGCAAAGTGCTGCAGTAGACACTTTTGACATCTGGGTCGGTCGGGCGGTTGCACTTACCAACAGTGTTAAAATTCTAGCATAATATTTAATAAAATAACCGAACAGACAATGAGAAAACATCCAATACTGCAGAAGAGTCGCTTTAACTGCACCCAGTTAAACATTTAATTGAGATGACTTGTGAGTGCTGAAGATGAGTCTCTCAGTGATAGATAGATAGATAGATAGATAGAAAGAAAGAAAGAAAGAAAGAAAGAAAGAATAGAAAAGAAAGAAGAAAAAGAAAAGAAAGAAAGAAAGAAAGAAAGAAAGAAAGAAAGAAAGAAAGAAAGAAAGAAAGAAAAAAAAAAAAGAAAAAAAAAGAAACAAAAAAAGAAAAAGAAAGAAAGAAAGAAAAGAAGAAAGAAAGAAAGAAATATAATGGTTACTCCAAAACAGCCATTTATTTTAACACCATATAATAACAACATCATATGTGCACATATAGAAACACACACTCATTAATGCGCTCCATTTCCATTACACACACACACACACACACACACATCTACAACCTCTATCCAGTGAATGATTAATCACCTCATGCTAATGAGTTATTTACTAATTAGGTTCTGACGTGCAAGGGGAGGAAAAGAGCAGCCCTGGCATGTTGACATGGGTGCCTGTGATGCTGAACGTACACCCAGCCCAACTGTTCAGTGATTAGGAGTTTATGTACATGTGTGTTCATATGTCGCGTGCGGTTAAGTGTTGAAACGGGGAAAAAAAACTCAGTTCTCTTCCTGTTCAGTTAATACAAGGCAACACTTAGCCTTAGATAGATGGATGGATAGATAGATAGATAGATAGATAGATAGATAGATAGATAGATAGATAGATAGATAGATAGATAGATAGATAGAAAGAAAGAAATATAATAGTTACTCCAAAACAGCTATTCATTTTAACACCATATAATAACATCATATGTGCACATATAGAAACACACACTCATTATTGCACACCATTTCCATTACGCACACACACACATACACACACACATACAGCCCAACTGTTTAGTGATTAGGAGTTTATCTACATGTATGTTCATATGTCGCATGTGGTTAACTGTTGAAACGGGAAAAAAAATGTTCTCCTCCTGTTCAGTTAATACAAGGCAACACTTAGCATTTAGCATCTGCTCCTGACCGACATATGCTGAAAGAAAGCCGGAGCACCAGCTCTTTTATTGCAGCGCCTCTCTGGTATGCTAATATTTGGCATTTCATGTGGGGAGATGAGAGACAGCTGAATATGGGAATATAGCTGTCAATCAAGTGCGGCTGCCTCTGTGGCAGAGAAAACAGATTCATCGGTTGAGTCGGTTGAGAACTCTCACGCACTGAAAGCATTAAAGCCACGCTGGCCTCTCAACCCACAACCATAATGGCTCTCATACAGGTGCCATGCAACAGGTCAGAATCAATCTCCTACCCTCTATTTCTTGACACAAAGGCTGCCTGAATCTGTGTGTGTGTGTGTGTGTGTGTGTCTGTAATATTCAAGCGCTCAGGCTTGGGAGCGTTTCAGCACCACGGACAGCACCGGTGACCCTCATCAGGACTTTGATCCCAGCTTTCATAGGGGTGATGGCAAATCTACTGTCTAGACTAAACTGGCAAGATCTCTTTTCACTATTACAAATCAGAAATCTAATAGTCTAATGATCTGAGGTGTGTGTGTGTGTGTGTGTGTGTGTGTGTGTGTGTGTCTGCGAGAGAGAAAAGGTGAAAAGTGAGAAAGAAAAAGATTGAATGAAATAAACATTTGGTCTGTAGAATTCTCTATAGAATGAACCAATGAGGTACAGCAGATTGCCAGTGCTTTAACAATAGTGTGATATCCCAGCATTCAATTGTCTGTTATAAGCTTTATTTAAGTGATAGATAAAGAACAGGTGCTTTTTCTCTCTTCCTTTCTTTCACTCTCTCTCTCATCAGCAGGTGCTTCTAGCTCATAGGTCATTTTACCAGAGTATAAAAGTAGATGTGAGCGCAAGCTGCCTCTTATATGCATCACCTTTTGATTTTCGTACGTTTTTACTAAAAAAATGCCAACGTTTTTGGGTGCGAGTGCACACATAAATAAAGAATGAGAAAACCTGAGGAAAAAATTTGCTTTTTCTCTCTTTCTTTCTCTTTTTCTCACTCTCTTGTCAACAGCTGCGTCTAGCTGGGGTAATTTTACCAGAATATAAAAGTATAAGTAAGCGCAAGCTGCCATTTTATATACATTATCTTATGTTTTTCTTAAGTTCTTACAAAAAAATGCCAAAGTTCTTGGGTGCGAGTGCAGAAAAAAAAAGGAAAGACAACATGGAAAGTAATAGTAACAAACCAGACAGCTTCACGATACAGAAGCCTGGCAGTAACTTGGTTTCATGTCAGTTGAATTTCATTGGTTTTCAGCATCATTCAGACATGAACGGTGTGATCCAGACTGCCTTAGGGGAGCACAGAATACAGGTGTGGGGCTGTGCCTGTCACTAAGTCATCTCCCTATGCCTCAGGCCTAAACTCTGCCCCTTGTGCATCTGGATCTAGAAAGAAGGCACCAGCCTCCCCGTTTCTCAGAGCCAGCATAGCCACCCACGGCCACCTGGGATCTGTCATGCTCCGCTTTGCTTCACTCCAAACGTGTGGACACCTGCAGGCGGAGATGTTTCCAAATGATTGGTGTGCGTGCAAGGGTGAGTCGTGGTGCATTTTCCTCAATGTCAGTGCCGGCACAGATGTGTGAAGAGCCTGACTGGATTAACTGGAGCAAAATGAAGATTTGGGTGATTAGGTTACTACTTATAAATGACCCGGTAAATCCGATCTCTGTGATCTTTCGCATTCAGCCATGAAGCAGATGTAAGACCAGAGCACAGAAGAAATAAAAAGAAGGGTAAGACACAAACCTCAAGCTGATGACATACAGGCAGCAGAACTGGACAGATTGAGAAGTGAGAGTGGAAGAATGATTCCAGATTTGCCCTTAGGTGCTATCTACGTTATCAATATAATAATAATTTGCTTTATTAGCGTCAGTGTCCCTCTTGCACGTCCTTGCTTGGTAAATGAACCTAAGTGCACTCAATTTTTTGTGGTTCAGTCAAAAGTCTCCCGCATGGGCCATTTTCCCCAATGGAGTTTAAACGCTTTTACCAGCAAGCAAAAGGAATGATTTCTTTTTAGCATTATAGGTTTAAGCAGAAGACCTTATCTAGACAGACTTTACAAGGCTTCATGGGAAAAATACTTCAGCATTCAGCATCTGCATTAGAAAATGCAGACCTTCCAGGCAAAGCCATCTTGTTTGCATCTCCTCCCAGTAGAAAGTTAACTTGCCAAACAGCATAGCTTTAATCACATCCAAGGTCCTGCACCCGTCCTGCAAAGTGCTTTATAAGAAGGACATGGGTCAAGAAGAAGAATTAGCAAGTCACAGGATGTCTTCCATAAGTCTACATAAAACTACACATCTGCACTTTCACCCAACAAATCACACAGACACACAGGATCTGTCTGAAATCGCATACTTTCCTACTATACAGTAGGCGAAAATAAGTATCCGAGACGAGTAGTATGTCCGAATCCTTAGAATGGGAATTACAGTACAAGAAAAGTTTCCGGGTGACCTACTACTACCACACAGATTTTAAAATATGCATACGATGCACACTTTACTATCCCACAAGGCCACAGGACAGATGACTCTTTACATGCAGAAGTGGTGGAAAGCAACGACGGGGCATCTTTTCAAGTACTTTAAGTACTTCAATAAAAAATAAAAAAAAAGGTTTCTTGTAGTTAACTTGCACTCGTTTGACATTATTCAAGTTTAACTTTATCCAACTTTATATTTGTGCTGCTGTGACAACTTTTTAGTACATTAATACTACCTACATAACCCTACTATATAAAACATACTTTTTTAAAGAGCGGAAAGTACATACATACTTAAAATTGGTACACAGTTAAGTAGTAGGCGATTTCAGACGTAGCCGCGTGGTAGCCTTTGGTGTAGAGATGCGAAGATACCATTTTTTCACAGACTGAGTATGAATATTAATATTTATTTCCTGGTAGGGTTGTAAGGGTTTGCTGCAAGGTTGGTTGCCAAGTGCTAATGATACTACTAGCGGGTAAATTCTCCGTGCTTACTTAGGATGTTGGTCGTTATTAACTTTGAACCGTTTCCACACTACTGAGTCTGACATTCTGTCGCCGCTGCCGGAGTCTTTGCACTGAAAGTCCCGTCAATAACGTCACAAGAGATATCGGTCGTTGGTATCGGAGTGTTTTATGAGTATGTTGGTATATTGTTAAATCCTAGCTTGTAGACCTTTCCTGCTCATGCCTCCTTTCTCTTTTCCACTAGTTTCCAGTTTATTCATTGTCTTATACACTAGAGGCAATAAAGGCAAATATAGGCAATATATACGCCCAAAGTCAAAAAATAAACCTATTTAAAAAATGTGCCCCACACACAGTAAAATATTTTGTCTTGTTATGATCATGTTAGTCACAAAAGTGGGAGCGCATTGATGTTGATCGAGCGCATTGATGTTGATCTGATAATTGGAAGATCGGGGTTTGATTTCCAGCACCACCAAGCTATCACTGCTGGGCCCCTAAGCAAGGCTCCCAATTTACCCCCAACTGCTCAGTTGTATTACAGTATAATGGAAGTCGTTCTGAATAAGGGCATATACCAAATGCCGCAAACATTAATGTACATATCACATTCATTGGTGGGGTTGTAAAAAGTGGTAGTTTATGTGATTTTATTATATGAATGGTCAAACTGAGTTGTGTATATTTTATCAAGTACATCTAGAAAGAACAGCTATATCACACCTGGATCATTTATAGCTTTGAAAGGTGGTAGCTCAGCAGTAAAGGTATTGGATTGCTGATAAATAAATTATGGGTTCAATTCCCTGCACTGCCAATTTGGGCTCCTGAGCAAGGCCCCTAGCACTTAACTGCTCAGCTGTAAAAATAAGTTAGCTCTGGATAAAAGCATCTAACTATCTAATCATGTAATTAAACACAGATACAGGTCTACAACCGCTAACACCAGAACAGGTGTCTGATCTCAGTGTCTTTTGTTGGTAACAGACAGACAGGCGAGAACTATTACAGAAAACTGCTGATCTCTCTGGATTTTGAATGCAAAACAGTCGGTAGACTTTACACAGAGACATGAAACCAAAGCAAACAGAAACCTCCAGCATTGATTAGCATTTCTGGAGGATTGTTGATGGGACAGGTCAAAAGAAAACGACCAGACTGCTTTAAGCTGACAGAAAATCTGCAGTTACTTGAACAGGAAGCATAAACACAGCTCAGAATGCAGAACTCATTAAAACTGAAGAGTGGCTAAGCTGTGACAGAAAAAGACCAGGCTGGGTTCCACTTCTGTCTGCTGAGAAGAAGAATCTGGGACCAAGACTTATTTTAATAATTGCACCTTTGAGAAGTGTAAATAATGTAAGGTAAAACATACAGCTTTCCAACTTTACCAGGCTTATTTTATTGCAAAATAACTCAAGACACTGATGTGACTTTTTTGGTTTAGTAGAAAGTAGAAATACACATAATTAGTACATTTATTGCACATTGGTGCATTTGGCAGACGCCCTTTTTCAGAGTGACTTACATTTATTTCATTTATACAACTGAGCATTTGGGAGTAAGGGGCCCTGCTCAGGGGCCCACAGTGGTGGCGCTGGGAATTAAACCCTGGTCTTTTTGGTATCAGGCCAAAACCGTAACCACTAAGCCACCAATTTACTGCTAAAAACTCAATGTTGCTATTGTCAAGTTGAACTTTTACCATAAACTGTAATAATGAAATATGTGAATTGTTAGAAATGAAGCTACCAGGCAGAAGGTAAAAAGGAAGAGCAAAAAGGAAGTATATGGCTGCAATAATCGAGGACATGAAGTTAGTGGGGAGAGTAAAGAGTATGTAGAGAATAGGGTTAGGTGGTGAAAGATGATTCACTGTGGCAGCCCCTGAAAAGGGAACAGTGGAAAGGAGAAGAAAAAGAATTATTTAAATTAATACAAGGGAACTTCGACATACGTATGGCATCACTTACGTATTTTAATTGCATATGAAGCATGTTTGGCATATGAACGAAGGCAAACCAAACTGAACATTGCCTAGGTTATGCATATGTCTGAGGGTTATACAGAAATAGTTTAAATCAGTGGAAAGCTAAACGAAGGCAACTGAAACAAATTCACAAACTTTACAATTACAATTACAATTACAATCACAGTTACTATCGTTCAAATGCTATGTGATTTTTCGCACAGTTGTTAGTTAGACAGATTTGTGGCGTGGGTTTACTTATTTTATATCTTTTTTATATTTCTCTTTTGAATGTGTTTAAATTTAGGACTGGTTTTATAGGCAAAAATATGATTCTAGTGTTGGAAATTGGTCACCTTTTTTGGTTACTTTTTGAGAACTTTTTTGGTTACTTATCTGCATTTACTTTATTTTTGGTTTGAATTTTTAACATTGAACTTGGTGTAAATTTGGTTTGAATTTTTAACATTGAATTTGGCTTGAATTTGGTTTAAATTTTTAACATTGAATTTGGCTTGAATTTGGTTTAAATTTTTAACATGGAATTTGGTTTAAATTTTTAACATTGAATTTGGTTTAAATTTTTAAAATTGGTTTTAATTTTTAAAATTGAATTTGGTTTAAATTTTTAACATGGAATTGAATTTGGTTTAAATTTTTAACATGGAATTTGGTTTAAATTTTAACATGGAATTTGGTGTGAATTTTTAACATGGAATTTGGTGTGAATTTTTAACATGGAATTTGGTGTGAATTTTTAACATGGAATTTGACATTTTGAATTCTGTGGTTTGAATATTTAACATTAAATTTGACATTTTAAATTCTGGGGTAGAATTTTTTTTTATATTGAATTAGATTTTCTAAGAAAGGCGGTTTACATTTTTTAACATTGACTTAGGTGAATTTCTATATCTTTTAAAATTTTTAATTTGTATTTTTAAAAACTGACTATTTTCTATGTAAGAATTCAGAACCAACAGATTTTAAATGTTAAATATTCAGAACAGCTTTGTTAAACTACAATTGTCAGTAATTAAAATTTTTACAATTCCAACTCAAATAGTTTTGTCATATTTCAAGCTCCATATGATGTGTTTATAAAATATTCTGTGCATTAAACAGATGCATAGAAATATAATTATTGATTATGGCATTCTATTACACTTGCCTAATAGATTTGTTTAAACAAATTAGCGTGCACAACATTGTTTAGTACAGTGTTAATCTCTGATGAGAACTTCCTGCTTGTCAGCGTCTCAACATGAATAATACAGTGAGTGGGTTCTGAGTCGTGTGTGCACTTTTTTCACTCTAGTTCTCGACACATAGAACACAGGAAGCCCTGCTGGGCTTAGAGGCAGGTATTCATTTACAGCGTTAAATATCTATTCCCTTGCCATTGATGCTGTCGATGTCTATTTACAAGGTAATTCTTCCTATAGATAGAAACCACAAACACAATCTTTTTTTTTTTTATTTATACATTTATTCTAGTGAGGCAATTTTGAATATGAATATGATAATAATAATCTGGTTTGGCATATAGAAATATTGTGTTTAATTTTATGCATTAATCGTTAACGTGTTTTTTATATGCTTGCATTTGGCTAATAATTTAATTGATTCAAAGCAAGTGGTGGCTCATGGTCAATGTGTTGGACTACCAACCCGAAGATTGTGGGTTTAATTCCCAGCTGCACCAAGCCACCACTGCTGGGCCCCTGAACAAGACCCTTAACCCTCAATTGTTCAGTTCTATAAATGTAAGTCGCTTTGGATAAGGACGTCTGCCAAATACTGTAAATGGAAAGCAAATCTATTTATTAATTGTTATGCCGCCATAAAACATCAAAGAAGATGCAATAAAGATGAAAATAAATCAATAAAGTTCTTATATTTGTTGTTTTTATATAACCTGTAAAAATGATATTAGAGTTGAAACACTGATGTCACATGGACTATTTTTGTCAATCATCTTGGTACTTTTCTGGGGCTTTAACTTAGTAGTACCCTTGCTGTCTTTGGGAGGGTCAGAGAGCCTACAGATTCCATCAAAAAATATCTTAAATCCGAAGATGGAAGAAAGTCTTACGGGTTTGGAACAACATGAAGGTGAGCAATTAATGACAGAATTTTCATTTTTGGGTAAACTATTCCTTTAATTTTGCAAAACAGACTAGGCCAAAATTCCACCCTCACTGCCAGTTATCAGGAAAACTTGTTGCAGTTCTTGACTCCAAAGGTGTGTCAGGTGTGGGTGTAATTATCAGGTAAGTTCAAAGGTTTTGGTTTTTGTTGCTTAATGATTTGAATCAGGTAGGTGTGACAAATATGCCAAAAAAACCAAAAAAAAAAAAACAGGAAGGGGCAAATACTTTTTCACAGCATCATAGAAGATGTGATCAAGGCTCCCAATACTTTTGTCTACATAGCATTTAACCAAACTTTAAATACTGCCATTACAGAAATTTATTTACGCGACAAAGTAATAATTATTACTCATTCATTCATTCATTTATTTTCTATACCCGCTTATTCCATAATTCGGGGTCACAGGGATCTGCTGGAGTCTATATAGCCGTCTCTAAAAGGGGGAAAGGCAGAAGGGGGACAACCGGGACAGGTCGCCAGTCCATCACAGGGCCAAGCACACACTCACACTCACTCCTATGGGCAATTTAGAATCACCAATCAATCTAACATACATGTTTTTGGACTGTGGGAGGAAACTGGAGAACCCGGGAGTAAACTCACACAAGCATGGGGAAAAAACATGCCAAATCCTATTATTATTATTATTATTATTTTATTAATATCATTTTATTAATATTTTATTTTATTAATATCATTAATAATATCGTTTGTAATGTAATCAATTTTACTTTCCAATATTCTTCACTCACTAATCTGTATTTTGCATATGCAACGAGAAGCAGTTCGCAACTACACCGCGCAGTGATAGCCGCGCATTTCCAAACATCGAAAGCAATCTGCCTTTATCACACCTTCCTATCCTCTACTAACAGAGCTGTAGAGAAGAAAAATGTCTAGCCTGCACTGCCCTTCTTTCTCTTTTTGCTAATGGTGATAAATTTGACTGAGAAAAACTCAATTCCAATCTGATGGCTCCGAATCCTCGACGGAGACCGAACACATGCTGGCTGCCGCTCTGTGGCCGGTGTTCTATCACTGCATCAGATATAGGCTCTCGCTTGGACATATTAACATGGTCATTGATTTCCCCTGCACTCCCCTCCTACATGCCTCCAAACATAAGTCAAAGTCATTCATGAAATCTGTCTTTCTATAAAGTGGAATGCATTATGTTAGCTTATCTAGCTTGGATCGATAAATGTAAGCAATGGACAAATTAATTGCTTGTGACATAAAAAGGTAGACCGCATACATTATTTGGAGGGTAGGAGAGGAAGAAAGAGAAAAAGGAGGGATAAAGACAATAAAGGGAAAAATGCAAAAATGATTATAAAAAAATAACAATATTAAGGACAGAGCAAAACTATATTTAAAGGGACACGGTGGACGTAATTTTGCCCCATAGAATATGATCCTGGGTTAATATCCTTTACTTGAATCAGCATTTCAATCAAACAATCATACCATCTGATGTCATCAGTGTGTGTAAACCAAAATCTAATATTATAAATGTATTAAATCATTTTTGAATATCAACTGTAATACATCACATGCTGTACTGAACAATTGCATACAACATGTGTGTGCAGTTTAGTTCATGTGTAAACATTTCCCTCACCTTTATAACCAAAAATAGGTGTGTGTGTGTGCAGTTAAATGTATTTTGGTGTGTGTGAATGAAAAAAGTATAAAAGTATATGGCTTGTGTTTGTTTTAAAAGGTTGTGATTTAACGAAATAATGTTAAACCCTGTTTTATAGTAAGAATGTTGCCCTATTGCGGTTCTACACGTTCATCATTAGTGATTGTTTATGATTCAGTGTCTAAATTCATTAATGTTTATTTTGTATTATTAGAATCAATACAGTCTAAATTCACACATGTTGTTTCTTGATTATCATCAATTATTTTAATATCGTTTGTCTTATTTCATGTTGGGATGGTAATGTTAACCCAGGAACCGTCAGTATCAGTGAATTCTTCTTCTTCTCCTTTCGGCTGTTCCCTTTTAAGGGGTCTCCACAGTGAATCATCTGCCTCCACCTAACCCTATTCTCTACATCCTCTTCACTCACACCCACTAACTTCATGTCCTCGTTTATCGCATCCATATACCTCCTCTTTGGTCTTCCTCTTCATCTTCTGCCTGGTAGCTTCATTTCTAACATCCTCCTATAGCCACCAGCATATTCACTTTCCAAAAAATCTAACATGAGCCGTCCCCCTGATGAGCTCGTTCTTAATTCTGTCCAACCTCGTCCCTCATCACTTGTACACCTTCCTCTTAATTCTAGCTGATATTCTCTTGTCACACATCACTCCTGACACGTTTCTCCACCCATTCCAACCTGCCTGCACTCAATATCATTGTTCCAGAATTTATTTATTTATTTACATATATTTTTGATTAGGGAATATTAACATTCAGCTCTAACAGGACGTGTTGTTTGTAACGAGCGGATGAGTTTTTAGTAGTGTGTGAGATGTAGCTGTGTGGTGTAGTGAAAGTGAAAGAGCATCGCAGTGCTGGAAAACCGGAGAGAAGATGGACAGGAAAAAAGAGGGAAGGAAACAGAACAAAGGGACATAGAGAGTAAGGAAATACAAATAGAGACAGAACATCTGCTTTATGTTGCTCGTGCTCTCTCTCTCTCTCTCTTTCTCTCATTCTCTCTCTCCTTCCTTTCCTCCATGGAGCATTAAGATGGATAACAGCATGCCAGAGGGGCTCCCAGTAGAGAGCTGCAAAAATAGCAACTCACTCCTCCTTCAACACTTCTCTTTTTAATCTCTGTCTCTCTTTTTCATTTCGTCCCTCATTTTGTCTCTGTGGCTAACCTCTGACCTCCTCTTTTTGTTGTCTTGGTCTTTCCCTCGTACTTTCTCTGGTAGATAACAACTGGAAGACATGCAGGGAGGCCGTGACCTCTCGGCTCCTATGGACGACCTTTTAAGTACACGCCCCTCTTTTTTTTTTTTTATTTCATCACCTGACTCCTCGTTATGCAAACAAGGAGTTACAAGAAGGTTAGAAACAAACCAGAGGGGCTACGTGTACAAATATGTTAGGAAAGACTGCGCAGAGTGTGTAAGTGTGTGTGTGTAGAATAGGGGGGAGAATAATACGGCAGAAACCATAAACGAGAAAAAAGAATCACTTCCTGATCCTGCATGTCAGTATCTAACACCAGCGTTATATCTCTCTCCGGCTTGACTTGCTTTTAATTAACAGTAGAAAGATTTGGAGCTTTGTTTTTCTTCTTCTTCTGTTTTTTTTTTGTTGCCCTGTTTGTTTTGTGCTGCCTGACATTTTCTGTTTTTATTTATTCATTAATTTCCCAAACCAGTTTTAATCTTGCTCTAAGAGCTTTATTTTATCAAAGATAAAGGAGTGGGAAACCGTTAAATGATACGACGCGTAACGACAGGGCTGCAGACACGCTCTCAGACATGAGTCTGACTTTGAACTGTAGAAAATACTGTAAAAAATATAGAAAACACATTTAAAAAATGTACACATAACAGACTGAAAAAAAAAACAAAAACAGAAATATGTCTAGACAAACTAAATACCATTTTATAATTACACCCCTACTCGGACGGGACTAGTTTTCCACACAACGTTTAACATCTCTGGGTTTATTACTAAGGTAGGAGGTCTGTTTTATATGTATGTACTGTGGAAGATTGTAATAAAAAAACATCAATTTAACATAATTTTATAGAACTGGGTTCTTATAGAAAACCCACTGGAATAAAAACTTTTATCTTAGATAATTTACGTTAAGTAATTGAGTGTATATATGGAAGTAATGTTGCCTGACTGATATTACTGTAACCAGTCTAAACAGTTTACGGTAATCGGCTCTTCTTGTTGATTTTTTTTAAATTTATTTTTATGTGTATCCATTATTGTTGCAGAGAAAACAGAAACCTGAACAAGAGAAATCAAGCAAGAGATAAACGGTAAATATAAGTGTAACTGTCAGTGTTTGTCACATAAACTATCCTGTCTTAGAAAGTTTGAGTCAGAGCGCAGGGTCAGCTATGATACAGCGCCCCCAGGAAGGGTTAAGGGTCTTGCTTAGGGACCCAATGGTGGCTGAATGGCAGTGGTGGGGTTCAAATCCAGGTCTTCCTGGTCTTCGAAACAACAACTTGGCACCTTAACTATTTGAGCCACTACTTCCCCTGCTTTCCAAAATGATAATACTGAAAAAATAGAGCTTACAATAAGCCATATTTTTGGTTAAAAACAGTGTAAATAGGCACAGTCAGTCTCTTAACTCGACAGACTCTAATGGTCATACTGTCATAGCCGAATACACAGTAAGAAAAATAATAAGCAAGTCAAAGTGATACCACAAAACATTAGATTTAAAGGAAGTTCTAAGATTTAAACTATATATATATATATATATATATATATATATATATATATATATATTGTTCAAATCTTAGAATTTCCTTTAAATCTAATGTTTTTGTGGTATCACTTTGACTTGCTTATTATATAATATAATATAATAGACTTGCTATACTATACATAATATATATATATATTATGTATAGAGTTGGAGCTGAATGGGCAAAAATACCAGTAGAGTAGAGACATGCAAAAAGCTGGTCAGCAGTTATAGGAAACGTTTGATTGCTGTAATAGCCAATAAAGGCTTTTCTATTGATTATTGAGGGTAGGAATAATTTTGGACAATGACACTTTTTGTTCAAATGTAAATAAAAGCTGAGAAATATTTTTTTCCACAATGATGCCTCTTGTACATCGTCTGATTATCTCTTGGGAGAAGCCTGTGTGTCATTTCCGGTCAAAAAAAAACTTGCTGGTTGAATAAAAGTAACTTTAAGTCAGAATTTGCCAGGGGTATGAATAATTTCGGGCTTGACTGTCTATATATATATTTATTTTTTATATTTTTGTATATATGTATTTTTGCTGGAAAGGTACAAAAACCTTCTTTCTTACTGATAATTACATGTATTTAAGATATATATATATGTTGTATATATTGTATTGTATATTTATAATGTTCATATTAGTATATTAGTTTATTAGTTCATATACATGTATATTAGTACAAAACCTTATTAATTAATGATAATTACATGTATTTATGTAATTATTTATTTGGTTTTATATGTTATATGTTATATATATATATATATATATATATAATCTCCTATTGAATTAATGCTTGTGCCTAACGGTGGTCAGTCTTAACCCTCTGGAGTCTGAGAAGATTTTGAGCCCTGGAAACGTTTAGACATGTTCTGATATTTCTGCTTTTTTAGGATCTTGAAAAACTAATGTTAATTGTCTAAGTATAATAACACTAAGTACAAACTAAGCTACAATGATCACAATCAATCACATGCATTCACAGGTTTTTATTTTTCAGAATCAGAAAATTATTGTGGTGATTATAAAACTGTCTTTACTCATCTGTTTCAAGAGACGTTTATATATGAAGATCTGAGACGGACGGTGCTCTGATATACATCACCCTCATCCAGATCGGCTTACATTTACAACTGAGCAATTAGTAGTGGGGGGCCTTTCTTTGTGGGCACAACAGTGGCAAATTGGTGGTGCTGGAAATCGAACCACAATCTTCCAATTAGCAGTCTAACACCTTTAACCAATGCGCTACCACTTCTATCAGACCCCCACATGCCACAGACACTCATTGACACTTTCCAGCCCTGTGTCTGATTTCTTACACTCTTGTTGCTACTTTTGCATTCGCTTTCATTTGAGTTCTAAAACCTTCAGGCTGGGATGTGGATCTGTAGCTGCCTCCGTTATCGTTTTATTTATTTTATTTTATTTTATTTATTACACAGTGAGAGAAAGATTAACACGAGTCTTTATAGAAGGCAGGCGGAATGATTTGCTTTAATGCTGCACAACTAAACGTCATCCAGGATTAGATCAAAACGGGTTGATTCTGTATTTTAAGGGACGGGTGGCAACCCCAAGCACAGACCAAGCTGCTACTGTTGGGTTCCTGAGTAAGACTCTAAACTCTTAACTGCTTAGTTAAAAAAAAATAAAAATAGATAAAAGTAAGGCACTAAGTTGTTGATCTAAAGACCAGGAAGATCTGGGTTTAAGCCCCACCGCCAGCCAGCCACTGTTGGGTCCTTTAGCAAGATCCTTAACCCTTCCAGGGGTTAAGTATCATAGCTGACCCCAACTTACTAAGATGGGATATGCAAAGAAACAAATTTCATTAACATTATATGTCACCAATAAAGGCATTTACAAGTTTTTGTCTTAAGCATTATAAATAAACCTCATTTCACACCCCACCAGCACAGCAAGTATTGCCATCATTTGTGTGGTGTGCAGGTCCACCATTTTACACTACCGATGCAAAATGTCTAAAAAAAATGTGATTATAGATCTGTCTAATTTTACCAAAGCTGTTTCTTGTAGTTTCCTGTCTTTTCTTGTTGTTGCCTGTTTGCCTGATATCTTGCTTGTATTTTTGTTCTGACCTGCTTTTCTGTTCTGCGCTTTGGTACAGAGTGATTCTATGAGTTGCTGTAGTTTTTGATGTAGAAGTATAAAAGTGTGTTGCTTTGTGAGTTCACTAAATTTCATTAGAGTTTACACTTCACTCTGAAACGCCTCTTTCACAGGCTGTCTGAACAAAAACGCTTGTCAAATAAGATCTTGCCGTGATGCAATATGTCTTGTGTACAGATGTGCACTTCATAGTAAGAGTGATGAATATTATTCATTCATCTTCTATAGCCGCTTATTCCCTAATTCAGGGTAACAGGGATCTGCTGGAGTCTATCCCAGCCGTCTCTGAAGGGGGGAAAGGCAGGAGGAGTACACTAGTCCATTAAAGGGCCACACACACTCACTACTATGGGCAATTTAGAATCACTAATCAAACTAACATACATGTTTTTGGACTGTGGGAGGAAACCGGAGAACTCAGAGTAAACCCACACAAGCACAGGGAGAACATGCAAACTCCACACAGAAAGACCCCTGTCTGGGAATTGAACCCGGGACCTTCTTGCTGTAAGGCACCAGTGCGAACCACTAAGCCACTGTGCTGCCCGGTGAACACTGACTACTTTACACTAATAAGCTCATAAGGTTTAAAAATGGGTGCTCTGTAGTGAGAGCAGTTTATATTAATACCCCAATAAATGCTACTTAGGGTTTCCTAAGGATTAGTGGACCAGTTAATGAAAAAAAGATGATTGTGTATATAGTTAAAGCAATTCCTAATAAAATAACACTTAGGTTTAGAATTCTAGAAAGGAGTAATTTCCAGCAAAAAAACCCACTATAAATGCCGAAACGATAATAATACGCAATAAAGTGTTATTCAAAAGAATCCCCAGTGATATCAGATCATCTGATGAAGAGATTATTATACATTTATGCCCAACTAATTACCACATAGCAGCAGTGTGGTGTACGATGACTTTTGCAGACATGTGTGTGTTTGCAGACGAGAAAAAAAAAGAGAGAGAGAGAGAGAGAGAGGACACCTGCACCAGATCAATAATGCATATGCAAAGATCATATCTCCAGCCAGTCCTCTGTCAAGGTGAAAAAGGAGCGGAACAAACAAACAAAAGACAGACAGACAGACAGACAGACAGAGAGATAGAGAGGAGGATAGAGATAGAGAGGGAGAGACAAAGATAGTAAGGAAGAGATAGAGAGAAAGAGAGAGAGAGAGTGAGAGAGAGGTAAAAAAAAGA
>VCAZ01000074.1:637500-865000 GCA_005784505.1 Bagarius yarrelli | reverse complement strand
ATGTTGACTTTTTCATGTATACGACTTGCAATTAAGTAAATCGATCCTGGGAAAGTCACCGAGCCACAGCACAACTAATCACACGTTCTCCGTAGACTTTAAAAACCCGGAGGTCTCTTTACGCCCACTCGGAGGTCAGTGTAGCTAAAAAATGCTCGTGGGTGAGGCTGTCACAATTCTTAAATAACAGTTAGATCACAATTATTTGACATAACCGCTTATTGGGTTGTTGTATTTAACTGCAATAATTCTGCACTTATATTACCCAAAAGGGGCAACTGTAGGAACTGCGACACATGACTTCCAACCAAAGTATGTGAGAGGAGTGGAGAGATGTGATGAAGTGGATTTGCTTTCAGACCCCATCTCCACTCCGGACCTGTCTGACCCTTCCGTGCGACCCGTCCCTGGTTGATGATCGCCACATCACTATGGTGACTGAAGACGCTTTCACTTAGCCATGAAGACGCTCCAGCTGTTCTCAAAGGACTTATGATTTAAGTTGCGTACACACACAGTGTGTAGATGAATGAAAGTAGCTCTGAATAAGGACATCTGCCAAATGCTGTAAATGTAAAAAGCACCATACAAATAAAATTGAATTGAATTGAATTTTGTGAAAGTCGTTGTGGTCTTCTCATGCTCTAAACGCGCTCCACTAACGCTCCATCACAAGCTCAACTCATGTTAACGCCCCATAATGCAACTGTATAGATTATGAACGAATTCATATGCTGCTAAACACCACAGACGGAATAAAATATAGATTTTCTTAAATAATATCCATCTATTTATCTATAATAAAACATTTAAAGTGATGCGTTAATAAGGCACTATTTTTTCCATGGAGAGAGGAGTAAGTGAGGAGTGAACAAAGAGGTGGGAAATCTGGAGCGGTGCTGGAGTAAAGCGGTTATTCGTACCCCTCCACTCCGCTTACTCACTCTTGCTCTGCACGCAGATTTCTAAAAGATACACTTAAATAATCTTAAGATTTATTGAATAAATAATGAGCTGTCCAGGGTCTATCAGAGACGGCTGGGATAGACTCCAGCGGATCCCTGAGACCCCGAATTAGGGGAAAAGTGCGTATAGAAGATGAATGAATGAATGAATAGAAGATAAATAAATAACGACCTGTCCAGGTTGTACCCTTCCTGTCTTTCGCCCTTTCAGAGACGTCTGGGATAGACTCCAGCAGATCCCTGAGACCCCGAATTAGGGGAAAAGTGGGTATAGAAGATGAATGAATGAGTGAATGAATGAATAAATGAATAGAAGATAAATAAATAATTTATTATATTTTATTTTATTATTAAAATGTATTATTATTATTATTATTATTATAAATAATAATCTATTTTTGTTGTACCCCTCCTGTCTTTCGCCCTTTTAGAGACAGCTGGGATTAGGGAATAAGCAAGTATAGAAGATGAATGAATGAATGAATGAATGAATGAATAGAAGATAAATAAGTAACGACCTGTCCAGGTTGTTCGCCCTTCTGTCTTACGCCCTTCTAAAAACGTCTGGGATAGACTCCAGCAGATCCCTGTGACCCCGAATTGAGAAATAAACGGGTATAGAAGAAAAATGAATGATTGAATACCTTTATACTGCAATTATTCTCCCCAAAACAGGCAATAAATTGTCATAATCTCAATTATTTATTTGACAATTAATTGTCACCCAAATTTTATAATCAGGACAGCCCTACACATAAGAGCACCGGGGGGCAGTTATTAGGCAGTCATTTGGAGTATTCTTTTAAAAAAGGCTCAGCGGATCAATATGGACACAGTTAACATGGTGTTAAACTACACATATGTCGGTTTGTCGTGTGCCTGAAATACAATCTCACATGCTGTTTTTTGACAGAAGAAGTGATGTGCGTGTATGTGTGTGTGAAAGAGAAAGAGAGAGTGAGAGAGAGAGAGAGAGAGAGAGAGAGAGAGAGAGAGATGGTGGAATCCTTGGGGAAATGCACATCTCTCCAATCACCGGTTGGCTGGCTCATGGTGGCTAGCACAGACGGGGATCATTAAGCCCCAATTTTCTAATCTATTTGCTTACGCTATTATTACACATTACCCATCTCTCTCTCTCTCTCTCTCTCTCTCTCTCGCTTTTTTTCTCTCATTTTTTTCTCTCTCTCACACACACACACCACAGTCCGTTCTATAAATCATCATTGGAGGCAAACCACTGGCCCTCGATCAGCTAAAAAGCTTCAGCACACTGACCAATTAGCAATGCTTCCTGACCAGTGCGCTTCAACTTCATGCCACAGACTAATGCACCATGATTGATGAGGTTAGTCTTCTAGGAGACATCCCTTGGTGGTTATATGTACACACACACACACACACACACACGCACACACATAGGCCCTGTCCCAATACCCATACTACACCATAACGTCTTCCATAAAGTGTGCAATTTTGTAAGTGGACACTGTAATTGATAAGTGCAGGCGTCCAGAATTGGGACGTTTAAGGCAAATCACTCATCATTGCTACGTCATCCTAGCTACACCACTCAAATACTAAATGGCAGCATCGGTAGTCATGCAGTACGTAGTATCGCTCGAAGAATGATAATCACATGTATAAACTTTTACTTAGGTTTAACTTTTCTATCTATGTCCATTTTGTCACCCTCTTCTTAAAAGTCCACCAAAACCTGTGCAGTTTTTACACTTTATTTCTTCATTGGCTGGAAACGTCACAAGTCACCCAGATGAAGTCTGGGTAATATCCTTAATCAAAGCCTGCTTGGATCCACACTTAAAGAAAGTGTACATTAAGGGCACAAATAGCAGGAAGTGAAAAAGCTCACCAGCATATTGGAAAACCCTACACACTTCAGCATAAACGCCCAAATAAGGGACACAAGGGTGCAAGTGTGGGTATTGGGACGGTGCCATATTCTCAGTCCTGGACTAACATGTCACAGGAAAGCTGCAAGTCTCCTTTAAAAATTAAAGGGTTAGGGGGCCTTGCTCAGGGGCCCAGCAATGACAACTTGGTGATGTTGAGAATTGATCCCATGATTGGTTCCTTATATATATATATTTTTTTTTTCCTAGTTTTTATGCCATGTATTTTTGTTTAGTTACCCAACAAGACGGTGTTCTTTTGCCCTCAGGTTATACTGTACCCTTAACCTACCAAAGATCTTTTTCTTGTGTTCTGCTCAACATCACCAATGAAGAGTGACGGGAATTTCCTTTGCACTATTACATATATTGCCCATTGTATGTTGCATGAAGCTGCACTTCACCGGAACATTTTCCCATAATCCCCTTCTTTACTGTTTACATGCAGACATATGCTCTACCTACTGTTCATATTGTTATTGTTTTTACTTGACATTTTTATCCTGCTGTTTATTCACTCATCTATTAATTCATGTATTCATTTGGTATTTTATTGCATGCTTTCTTTTATAACAAACCATTTTAGGGTGGATTTTTACAACATCTGGCAGACGATCTTATCCGGAACGACGTACAAAAGTCTCTTCATTGAACAGGTCAACATTGGTACAGTAGCTCACAATCCAAAGTGTAACAACAAAGTGTAAAAAAAAAGGGAAAACACACACACACACACACACAGGGCTGGGAAAAGTAGCTTTTTTATATCCCTCAACACTTTCTGTTTGCATCTGTGCCACTTATAAACACATAAGACTCTCTCTGTATCTCCCTCTCTCTCTCTCACACACTCTCTTACACTCTCACACAGACACAAACTCTCTCTCTCTCACTATCTCTCTATCACATCTCTCTCACTCACTCTCCCACTCTTTCTCACTGACTCTCTCGCTCACTCTCTCTCGATCTCTCGCTCACTCACTCTCTCACGCTCTCTCACTGATCTCACTCTCAGTCTCACTCACTCACTCACTCACTCACACTATCTCTCTTTCTCTTTCTCTCTCTTATACACACACACACACACACACACTCTGTCTTTATCTCTTTCTCACTGACTCTCTCGCTCACTCTCGGTCTCACTTACTCTCGTCTCTTTCTCCCTCTTACTCACCCTCTATCTCTCACTCTCTCTCTTTTTTACTATCTCTCTTTCTCTCTATCACTCTCTTTCACCCTTTCCCTCACTCACACTCCTTCTCTCTATCTTACTCTCTCTCTCTCTCTCTGTTTCTCTCTTTCTCTCTCTCTACTTCTCTCTGATGTCTTTCCCCAACATTCCCCTGCATGTGTGTGTGTGCGTGTATGTGTATGTGTGTTAGACTGGCTGGAACAGGCGGAGGTGGGATGTTGCACTGAAAGTCTGCTTCCTCTTTAGTGCTTTGGCGCTGCGCTGTAACCTGAGCCTCCACACCTCAGCACCTCTCCACAAACGCTTAACATACAGAGTCAAGCACACTTAATAGCAATTACCTTTTTCCCCCCATGTGTACGCACGCTTTTTTTCCCTGCGCTTCAGCGTTTCTATTCCGCTGCGACTGCAGACGATGTACGAAGCTGCAGAAACCGACGTTACTAATTAAACGCTTAAGTCAGCCATTAATGAAAAGGTAAACAGCTACAGAGCAGCCGAATAACTCACAGAGCTATTTAAAAGCAGGAAGTAGGTTAATTCTGATGATCTGCGTGGCTAATTAAGCCAAAATGATGAAAATAGGAGTCAAATGCTTTTTTTTGATGCTTATAAATTATTATTCAGGGTGAAAAGCCAGTCTCTGTAAAACAAATACACTAGATAATAAGTGTGTGTGTGTGTGTGTGTGTGTGTGAGTGTTGGGGCAGATCAAAGGTTCCTCTTTCTGTTCATAATCAAATTCCTTATTTTTTTCTCTTTCAACTACGAAACTTTTTTACAAAGCAGGGCACCAAGAAAGAGAATAAAATATAAGGTAAAATTTGGTTTCGAGTGCCTGTGGAACAGTGAAGGAGATTTATTTATTTATTTATTTTCAGTTTTCTGCCTGTTTAACTACATTTCATGACTTCTGTAGCAGCAGCTATCAATTTCACCAACAACAACACAAGACTACACACACAAATATATTTCCTTTCAAGAGATAAAGATTTCTTAGGATTTTTTAAGATATATTTCCAGTCTTACAATCTTAAGACAAGACAAGACAAGACAGGACAAGATAAGACGAGACGAGACAAGACGAGACGAGACGAGACGAGACGAGATGATGATGAGAGATAAGATAAGATAAGATAAGATAAGATAAGATAAGATAAGATAAGATAAGATAAGATAGGATAGGATAAGATAAGAGTGTGTGGCCCTGTGATGGACTGGTGTGCAGGGTGTCCCCCTCCTGCCTTTCACCCTTTCAGAGACAGCTGGGATAGACTCCGGCAGATCCCTGTGACCCCGGATTAGGGTTTAGAAGATGAATGAATGTATGAATTAATATTGCACAGTTTACATGCAAATATAAGATATTGTAATTGTGTAATATGGAGACGGGTTTACTGGGAGCAGCTCTGATTGGATCTAATGAACAGATTTAATTTAAACTTTAATCTACACATAAACTTTAATCAGCAAACATACAGAAACATTTAAAATCACATTTACGGCATTTGGCAGACGTCCTTATCCAGAGCGACTTACATTTATTTCTTTTTTTATTTTATTTCTTTTTTCTTTTTATATAACTGAGCAATTGGAGGTTAAGGGCCTTGCTCAAGGGACCACAGTGGTGGCTTGGTGGTGCAGGTAGCATTGAGACCTAGGTGTCTTTCAACAAATTGAATGAATTTCATTGCTATTATTAGGGACCCTTTGGGTGGATGTCCCAGATGGCCTGCAACGTGTGTGTGTACAGTACATACTGTACTGTATGAGCCAGTAAATATGCTCATGCCTTTGACCAGCAGATATTACAGTGCCAGACGCATAAACCTTGAGAACATTCTGAAAGAGAAGCTGAAGGGTAGAACCTTGGAATGAAACACTGGCTCTGGGAAGGCGAAGCTTAAAAAAATATTTCTCTGGAGAATTAGGAACATAAAAATTGTGCAGATCTACAGAAATGTATCATTACCAGTAAACAACTCGCTGGCTTGAACATCGGAAAGGAAGGAAGACTTTCGGGAATCAGTTACAGTAAACATTTGAAGACATTTTTTTTGTTTGTGCTTTCTTTTATAAATGTATTTATAACAAACGGAGGGATGACTTTGCCCATCCTGGTTCCTTTAAAATGGTGTGAGGGTTTGTTTTCTTTTTATTAGCTCTGGTTCAGTTTCAGTTTATTACCGTTTAGTTATCTGGCAAATATTTTGATCCAAAATGACTAATAAAAAAAGAGAGACACAAAGAGGGAGGGAAAGACATAGAGAGAGAGAAAGTAAGTGAAAAAAGGAGTATGATAAAGAAATAGAGAGCGAGAGAGAAAGAAAGTAAGGGGTAAGACAGAGGGACAGCGAGAGAGAGTTAAAAAGGAAGAAAGAAAGAAAGAAAGAAAGAAAGAAAGAAAGAAAGAAAGAAAGTGAGAAAGAGTACCACAGAATTCCAAGAGAGACAGAAAGAGAGAGGCAAAGACATAGAGAGAAAGAAAGAAAGAAAGTGAAAAAAAAGGAGTATGACAAAGAAACACATAGCAAGAGTGAAAGAAAGTGAGAGTAAGACAGAGAGATGGAGAGCGAGTGAAAAAAGTGAGAAAGAAAGAGTAAGACAGAGAGACATAAGTGAGAAAAATAAAGTGAGAAAGAGAAAGTATAACAGAAAGACAGTAATACAGAGAGAAAGAAAGTGAGAAAGAGAAAGAGTAAGACAGAAGGCCAAAAGAGACAGAAAGAGTGAGGCAAAGACAGAGATAGAAAGTGAAAGAAAGAGTATGATAAAGAAACAGAGAGAGAGTGAAAAAAGTGAGAGTGAGACAGAGAGACTGAGAGAGAGTTAAAAAAGTGACAAAGAGTGAGACAGAGATACTGAGAAAAGAAAGTGAGAAAGAGTGAGACAGAGAGACTGAGAAAAGAAAGTGAGAAAGAGAGAGTACTATCGATCAAGAGAGAGAGAGAGAGAGAAAGAGTGAGTGAGTGAATGAGAAAGACAAAGACAGAGAGAGAGAGAAAGAGAACGAGAGATAGGCCAAGAGGGAGAGAAAGAAAAAAAGACAGAGTGAGAGGGAGAGAGAAAGAGAAAGAGAAAAAAAAGTGAGAGAAAGAGAGACACAGAGCAAGAGAGAGAGCGGGAGAGAAAGAGGGGAGAGACAGCAAGAGAAAGACAGCGCGAGAGTGAGAGAGAGAAAAAAAGAAAGCGTGAGAGAGAGAGAGAGAGAGAGTAGTAAAAGGGATGACCCATGAAATGGAAAGCTTTTTTGCTGTTGTAACTGCGAGCACGTAATGGTAACAGAAAGGTCTTTGCTGGATGTTGTTATTGCTCATGTATTACACACTTTGCTTGTTCTCCTGCATTGCTAGAAAAGGTCACTCCATTTTACCCGGGGAGGGGCAGAAGGGCCGCCAGGGCCGCCAGAGCCGCCAGGTCCGCCAGAGCCGTGCTACATTTTTACACTTCCGTATTTGAAAGGGTCTGATTCAATTAGGCTGCAAGTACAGTACAGAAAGCCAAATCACTGCGCCTCAAAATATCTGCCCTCACTTTGGCATGTCTGGTCGGTCCAGGGTGGACAGATGGACGGAATCGGAGTCGATGCATTTATCAGAACACTTTCATGTTTCCCCCCCCCCCCCCCCCCCCCCCCCCCCCCCCCCCCCCCCCCCCCCCCCCCCCCCCCCCCCCCCCCCCCCCCCCCCCCCCCCCCCCCCCCCCCCCCCCCCCCCCACCCCCCCCCCCCCCCCCCCCCCCCCCCCCCCCCCCCCCCCCCCCCTTTTTAAAAAAAAGGGACACCAAAGCAGAGATGCAAACCTATATAAAGAAGCTTGAAGCTATCTAAAATTCTCCGACTATCTAAAATACACACACACACACACACACACAGGCATAGAACAGGCACATTTCCATAGCTTTGTGCAGAGTTTGGACCACATGGCAGCTTAGCTTTAGGTGTGAAACTGGAGGTTTGGTGCCTTTGAACGGTCCTCCTTTAGTCACTGTTACACTTTGAGCTTCACTGCTTCATGTCACAAAGCGCTGCCAAAGTGTGCCGCCAGAATAAAGACGACCTGTTTGCATTTTTTTTTGCTCTGCTTTTACTTTCACTCAGCTTTCCGAGTCGTTTCTGACCCATTTCCATCATCTCAACGTCTCTCTCTCTCTTTTTCTCTCTCTCAATCTCTCCCTCTTACACACGCACAGGATGTATCTGCTAGACAGAGGCAGGTGAAAGACCGGATAATGTCCACCAGAACAGTGTTGGCTCATGAAATGGTACACCAATACCAGTTTAACCAGTTCTAGGACATACACTCAGAATATTATATATATATATATATATATATATATATATATATATATATATATATATATATATATATATATATATATATATATAACGTATATAACGTATTTGTTAGACTTCCTTATCCAGAGCGACTTACATTTATCTCTTTTTATACAGCTGAGCAATTAAGGCCTTGTTTAGGGGTCCAGCGGTACCGAATTGGTGGTGCTGGGAATCAATCCTCGATCTTCCAATTAGCAGTCCAACACCTTAACCAATGCTTCACCACTTTCCATCATATTTTTATTGTTCTTCTTCTTTTTCTCCTTTCGGCTGCACATACTGACACAGCCTTATTTATTCATTTACATACTTACATATTTATCTGCACATGCTCATTTTCACAGTTTCTACTATTTGCGCTTCTGTTAGATGCTAAACAGCATTTCGTTGCTATGTCTTTGTACCTCGCAATGACATTAACATTCTATCCATCTATTCAACTGGAAGATTGTGGGTTAGAATCCCAGCACTACCAAGTTGCCACTGCTGGGCCTTTATTTTGTCACATATACTTTTTATAGCACAGTTAAAAATTCTTTCTTGGAATATCCCATTTTAGTAAGTTGGGGGTCAGAGCGCAGAACCAGCTATGATACATCGCCCCAGAAACAGGAAGGGCTAAGGGTCTTGCTCAAGGAGCCAAGGAGTGGCTGGCTGGTGGTGGGGCTTGAACCCAGGTCTTCCTGGTTTTCAGATCAACTCAGCACCTTAAATGAGATAAATTTAAGTTGCTCCGGATGAGGACGTCTGCTAAATGCCATAAATGTAGAGTTTTGCAGTCCTTATCAGTTAAACTTTTATTTACTTAATTAACGATGTCCAACGTGATGTTTAGGCCAAACATTGTTTCGAAAAAATGAACTTTGACTCTGTTACTTCAGGTAAAAATGACAAATCCGTCTCATTTCCTGAATAAAACCCTGAATAACCGAACCTGGTTTGATTTCTGTATGCCTTAGGGTTACATTACGCACATTATGGATGTGTTTTAATCGTAAATTAATAGACGTTACGGCTTTAGCCTGTGCTCTTAGTTAATTATGAGGGTTCTCGAGTAATTAATGTAATTTTATAATAAAGTATTTAATCACAGTCAGAAATTTCCCAGTTATGATCAGAGTTCGAATATAATCAGTCACAGTTATTTCAGTGTGCCGTGTCGAAACACTGCCCGATTGCTAGCATGCAATACCTTGAGTCCAGTTGGGACTGGTTTTAAGTGGAATTGCAATGTGTGTAAAAATAATAATTTAACAAAGAGTAAAAATCCTTTGTGATGTACTGACTGCATAGCTTCGACAGCTAGCTGCAGCCAGCTGCGTGCATGATTTTCTCTTAACATTAGACGTATAGTAGCAGAATGCGTTGGATGAAGATGGAGAAGATACAGAACTGAAGAAAGCACAGTCCTTAAGGATGTGTTCAGATTAAAAAAAATGCAAATTTAGCTTTTAGAAACAACAACAAAAAACAGATCTGCAAATGGGAAGCTGTACGAACTGCTAACTGCATTATTTTAACAATCAATAGCTAAAAAATATTACAAGCAATAATTGCAAACCCAAACAATAAAAAAAAAAAAAAATTCTAGCCAAAATAGTTTTAAAAAATATGTTGTATATAAATATGTGTTACTTAATGAAATATATTTAAAATCAAAAATAATTAATGTAGACCTTCCGTCATCTTATTCTTATTTTCTCTGTATCTCTCTCTCTCTCTCTCTCTCTCTCTTTCTCATTCTTTCTCTTTCTCCCTCTTAATGAAGACATAATTCATTGTAACATTTTAATGTTTTTTTTTTTTTTTTTTTTTTTTATGGAGAGGGCTATATATATATATATATATATATATATATATATATATATTTAAAAGTTTACATAAAGTGGCTAAAATAGTATGTGTAAAAATGTACTTAATAAAATATATATTTTAAAATATACTGTGTTTATTAAATACAGTTTTTTTGCCAATCTTTTATATATTTTGAAATAAATTTCTAAATATTTAAACATAGATAAATCTTTTTATTGTAAGGAAAACAGGGAGGGACAAAATGTGTATAAAATCTATATGCAATAAACAAAAGATTTTTAAAAACCATTTATCCGTTCATTTCTTGTCATTCTACTTCTTTCTATTTTTATCAGAAATCATAAAGTAATTCTTTGTTTGTCTTAAATAACACCATAACTTTCCAAATTTGCACAAATAAAAGCTAAAATATAAAACTGTACGAAAAACTAACATTACCAACCTCCTCCTTACAGCAGCTTCACCTTTCTAAGTTCTTTGTATTAAGGAACTGTAATGAACTTGCGAGTGTGTGAATATATCGATTCGCACAGCTCGGTAAATCTTTCAGAAATGAAATTTGGGTCTCGTCGTGATCTGGAGATGCATTTGATACAGTTTTATAACTGGACCCCAAAAACAAATAGCAGATGGTTCAGTCTTTTAGTCTAGTGAGGGTGTAATGTGTCCTGTGATTGTGTGTATTCAGTAGGTCACCTTGAACAGCAAATAGTAAATGAAAATGCCTGCAAAATCAACAGAAGAGCAATAGGGGAACAGTGTGTAATGTATTAATGCGTCTTTGTCCTTGACATTTATGCAGGCCAGGGCAAGGGTCACTGCATCCTGCTGAACATGCTATTTTACTTCCTTACTTTCCGTGTGTGTGTGTGTGTGTGTGAAAGATATGATGGCGGACCTGACCATTCACCTTAAATGGTAGAGTAAATGACCCATTGATTGGTTAAAAGGTGGAAAGGTGAAGGAGCTAATCCACTGATTAACTATAGGGTGAGTGGAGGCGGCCATTGATTGAAGACTTGCAGGACTAACCCATTAATTTGAGGCACGGGTCAGTGGAGCAACCCATTAATTTAAAATAGCAACTGTATAGAATGATAAATAGAAGAAGTTCATCATTCATCATCAATGTTCGGTATGCAAAATATATTTTTCGGTATTAGTTATGAGTTAAGAGATCCAAGGAAAAACACTGGCCAACGATCAAATGGAAATTTATCTCATAAACACTTCATGGAAACCTGTCTGTCACATCAATACGTAGTTATTGAACATCGATATCCTGGCTTGGCTGCTATTCTAACCTTTACTCTTCTGAAAAAGGTTCCTGCTTGAAGTTGAAGCGAGACCGTGGGGATTTGTCGGGTTCAATCACAAGAGCGTTAATGAAGTCAGAAAGCCTGAGATTCTGGTTGAAGAGACCTGGGGTGCAGTCCATAATTCTGTTAAGGTGTACAATGGTGTGGAGGTCAGAAATCAGGAATTTGTTTGCTTCAATTCTTTAAAAAACTTGATTTGGACACTTTGTACAAAAAAAAAAAATTCATTGACATTTGGAAGACTGGAACATGTTTGGGGCCCCCAACACTATTGCAATAGTAAAGACTTGGTAGGGATGAAACAATTAGTTGATGGTGACAATAAATAATTGTTAAGAAATTCTTTTGTTTGTGGATCACACTTGATATTATATAAGAGCCTGCAATAGCACGGTTTAACCAGTGTGGCGCTGTAGCACAGACTATAATTTAGTGTTTAAGGGTGGAAGCAAAGCTAAACCAGTAGCGTATGAACAACATTTAAAATACTAGAAACAAAATTTGCTCAAAAGTGTAACAGGAAAGTTTTTGTTCTTTCTTTGCTTAAGATTAAAGGAAAGTTGGATAAGAGGCTGCTGCGGTGAGAAAACTGAGGTTAAGAAAGCATCTGATCCGAATGATTTAGATGTTTGAAGCAGCTTTTCAATTTGCAAGTCCATCCACTTCACAATTATTTCCAATTGCTCTAAAACTTCGTCACAGTTTTAAATATTAAAAATAGTGTGTGTGTGTTTGTAAATGCCTTTATTTTGTCACATATACTTTTTTAGAGCACAGTAAAATTTGTTTCTTCGCATAACCCATCTTAGTAAGTTGGGGGTCAGAACGCAGGGTCAGTTATGATACAGTGCCCCTGGAGCAGGAAGGGTTAAGGGTCTTGCTCAAGGACAAAATAGTGGCAGGCTGGCGGTGGTGGGACTTGAACCCAGGTCCTTTTGGTCCTTAGATCAACAATTCAGGCTCAACAACTCAACAAGGTGTGTGTGTGTGTGTGTGTGTGTTGCTTTAAGTAAAATAATAACTTGGATTATTTTTACTTAAACCGTCTCTCTAGTCAGTGTGGACTTAGCTGAGGTTAAACCTTATAAATGAATGCAAATATAAGTGAAAGCAATTTTCGATTAACGGTTCTATCTACTTATTTTAGATTTTATAGCAATTAAATGAGCTAATTTTATCAGTACGTAGACTACCAAAGTCGATTTTATGACTTATTAATTCCTAAAAAAACCTGTGACCAAAACAGTGTCTCCTGGATTTCCACACATTAAGAGTTGGATCGGTTTTAATCGGTGACTGGTAACGACTGTAGCTGCTGTAATGGAGACTCTGTCAGTGGCATCTGTCAGTGGGCGAGAGAAAAATTCCCGTACCTACAATGCAACCATGACAGCAGCGGAGAGAAAGTGAGTAGGTGCAAAAGAAGAAAAGTTTCATCACAGAGCATATTTTTATGCTGCATGTTCTGTTTCTTTTCCCTAAAGAGAGACACAGGGTAGAACATAGAGAACAAAGCCTTCCAAACCATGTATACGATTTATAATGGTTTAAACCGTGTAAAAATCCATTATTGGAGTTATTTCGTAATTCATAAACAGGTTTAGATTTTTAGCATCATGATAAGCTCTAGCTAGTATGTCACTTTAGACCTATTGATCAAGACCTGGACCCTTTAAACAGAATCTTTTCTGCTGAATGTCTTTCTTGACAACGTTGTCTTCCATCTGTTATCCATATATCGATGGTGATTTGTCTGCCAGGTTTGGATGTGCAAATGAATGTGTATTGGATTTTGCTGTTGTTTCAATTACAAGTTCTTCTCGCCCTGGAGGTAATGCCTTAGATCCGGTTCTGGGTGAGAATTAAAATGGATTTGTGGATTTTTAGTGTAGGCAAGCTTTTTTTTTTTTTTTTTTTTTTTTTTTTCTAAGTAAAAGTCAAATGACAAAAGTGGAGCAAAAGGTAAAGCAAGACAGGGAAGTTTGAGAGGGGTGTATCGATCAAAGAGAGAGGAAATACACCTCTGTGAGTATCGACAAAGACTCGTAAAGTTTGGGGTTTGGTGAAATTTAACGATATACTGCATTTATTTCACTGATTATAGATACATACACCCTCCTCCCACAACAGTTTATTTTCCTAGTCGATTCATAGAGTCAACGACTTATAAGTCAAAAATATTATTAAACCCAATTAGGTAACAAATTGCTTATTGACTGGGTATGGTGGGTTTAGCCTGAGCAAAAGCCCTGGTGGACTTAACCTTTTGCCCCCTTTCTGTTATGATAAAGTGTTTGTGTTAGGTTTAGAGCAGGGATCATTATTACCACCCACATGAATGCATACTCCATGCCCTGAACATTCACCACTGCAAAACAATTCTACCAATTTACATTAACATTAACGATTAACATCGTTTGACAGACGCTCTTATCCAGAGCGACTGACATTTATCTCTTTTATACAACTGAGAAATTTGGGGTTAAGGGTCTTGCTTAGGGCTCAATTTGGTGGTACTTGGAAACAAACCCTGATCTTTTAATTAGCAGTCCAACACTTTAACCACTGCCAGACTACAAAACGATCACTATATTAAAGATAATTTCACTTGTTAAGACAGCCTATCGCAGTGCACGGACTGCAAGACCTCTGACAGAATGCCTCAGTGGAGACCTGATCGATGACACAGCATGCCACTCCAATCAATCCGGATTAGGGTGCTGCCGGGAGGCACGTCAACTCTCACTACCTCAGTGCAATGACGGCAGCTGACCAGCAGGAGATCGCGGCTTCAAAAAAAAAAAAATCAAAACGTGGGGGATGAAATGCCAAAATGTTGTGACATTCTTGAAAAAAAGAAAAGCACACAGCATCGAGGTCAGTTTTGTAAGGTGTGATTAAAATTACACAGGGCAGATTTGTGTAGTTCAGCATCTCCAGGAAGACACAAGCAGTAGAAGGAGCCTGACTAGACAAAGACATTGAAATGAATAGGGAAATAAAGAGAGAAAAGCCATTAAAACAGGGCAGATATTTTAGGTTTAATTTTGTCTTCTTGCTCATTGGATAGGGAGTAGGCTATTTTTCCCCACTCTTGCCCAGCTGCTTTTTTCTGACCATAAATTAACGTTCTGACTGGCAGTATGGCATGAATATGACATCCAAAATGTGCTGGCACCTCATCCACTGCGCTACTACCTTCCCCCAGAATTGTTTCTTAAGTAGAAATACTTTAACTTGCATAGAAATTCTCAGTATTGCCCCTTAACCCCCAACTGCTCAATTGGGGTAAGATAAATGTAAGTTGCTCTGCATACAGGCGTCCGCCAAATGCAGGAAACATCAATGCAGTTTTGTTAATTGTTACTTAAAGTAATGTAAAGCATCAACCTTGTTCATTGTTCATTTATTCGCCCAATGTTATTAGAACCCAAAGACCTTCAAGCTGCCCCTTAGCAAGGCTTTAAACTCTTACCTGCTTAATTGGATAAAAAAATATACAGTACGAGCTTAATTTATTGCGTGACGGAGCTCGTACCTTAAATCACTCGTGTGTCAAATCAATTTTCCCCAATAAATAAATTAAAATGCCATTAATAAGTTTTGTGTCCCCAAAAACACCCTTGCTATTTTTTGTTACATGTTTTTAAATAAGAAAAATAAACTCATAAAATACATAGGATGTACTGTAATAAACTGGTTTTATTAAGTACAATGTACAGCATTTACCTTGGAGATCAGACAACTCCACTTGATAACGCGCATGTCTGACTAGCTATCGAGTGAAACTGATGGACGGATGTTACGGTGTCAGGATGGCGTTCGCTATGCTAACTAGTGGTTGGGTGACTGAATCTGGCTCGTAAACCAAATTTTAGCTTGTAACTTAAAGTGTCCGAGAGATGACTCGTTAGTTGGGACATTCAGAAGTCAACATACCCCTGTAATTAAATAAATAAATAAAGGTCAGTCTGGAAAAAAGACAGAAATGCCAAAAATGTAAATGCGGCAGCAGAGCTGATACAGTAAGGTACACCTGCCTGTCCCAGCGGGCAGCAATAGAGAGCAAGTGAGGGTAGTTTGAGAGGGGTGTATGTCAGTTTGCCCCATAAATGGCAGGTGATCCGATGAAGTTTGAAATATAATCTAGGCACTTAAGCGGAACCTTTATAATTCTGTAGTCTGTGCATCACAGGCCTAGCCATTTGCTCTGTTTGTCGATTTACCCCTGCATGGTCTGTCAAGCTAAGCAGATCAGACATTAGATTCTTGCTTCTGGAACTAAACTGATTGAGAGACCCTGGGGCTTTTGGTAGACATGCTTAAGGCTGTATGGGAATTCCAATTGTCTTGTTAAAAAAACACCAAGCACAGATGTGGGTACGCATAAAGGATTTGATGTTCTGAGAGGTTCTAAGCAAACCTGGTGACATGCTTACATCTTTCTTCTTCACTATAGGCCGAATTTGTACAAAGCCTATTACTGTAACATGTAATGGAGAAATTGTTCTGTGTGATTAGGTCATGTAGCCTTAAAGACCAGCCAGACCAAACACCTGTGATCATTATCCTCTCATTACTCCATTAATTAACAGAGAGTCTAAGCCTCTGGCTGTGGAAAACAAAGCCAAGTCATTAGATGCACGGGGGAGATAAAAAAAACAACATACCCAGTGACAACAAATTAAGGTAAAAGCACTTAAAAATCAAGCTTTGACAATATTAACCAGGGGGCTAAAATCATATTTGCTACTAATATACTGTAATATTTCACAGAAATACAGAACGTAATAGCGCTAGCTGGCTCAAAGGTTCCTTGAACATTGGTAGCTTGACAGATCTGATGCTGTAATTAGTTGGTAGTGATGGTATTAAGAGATCCTTTTCGTCTATCTGAATACTTGATGTTTAGGCAACTTTCAGAATCCTAAAAAGTATCACGAAATCGGGATACAAAAGAAACCCGAGCAGGTAATAATTAGATTAGATTAGATTAGATTCAACTTTACTGTCATTGTGCAAGGTACATGTACAGAACCAATGAAATGCAGTTAGCATCTAACCAGAAGTGCATAAGTGGCTTATTTACAATAAATATCAGTGTAATAAATAGGGTATGGGTTTTTTAATTAATCAAAATGTAAGAGACAAATTAAACTGTCACTGTGATTTTATTTATAAACATATTTTAAAAAATGACTCTTTTAATGGAAGACAGAAATATAATTCGCACTGTCGAGGAAATAATTGTACTAATAATTGTACAAATGGCCATAATAAATTAAAGGGACAAAATTACAGTCTATTCCAAAAATAATAATAATAATAATAAGTCTGAGACTAATTGACTATGAAACTGTTTAAATAATTGTGATTAATGAAGTACATGTCATGCAGACTTTCTTTCAAACACCATCTGTCATATAAAGAGAAAGAAGCCCAGAAAATGCCATATAACGTTTTAGTGACATTTACTGCATGTCTTTGTGGGTCTGATTCATGTTGCAATTTCTTTTATTGCATAACAAACGCCTGAGAGTTGAGTGTCAGTGCGTGTCGCCAAGGAAGGACCATGTGGCTGTCTGAATCAGTCAACACTCAGCATGTAAGTGGGAACAAATGTAAACTTGAGAATGCAATAAGAAATTTATTCCCGTTAATCTCGGCTTCAAGACGACACGACTAAAGCCGGGCCTTACGCTCGTCAAACTGTACAAACATGAGTCACGCTGTAGGATTTCAGTTGTCATAACGTCAGACTGTACGATAATCAAAAACAGGTGCACGAGAAAACTTGCCCGGAGTTTTACATCATCAATCCGTGACACATTCAGTAACCGACGTTAACTTTCTCTATTGTAGCTACAAACATTTAGCTTGCCTGAATAACTTTCTCTTCTTGCTGTTCTGTCCACTTGACTCATTTCGAGAGTTGTAGCGCTAATTACATCATCAGGTTTGACGCTCCAATTGGTTCCTGGTTTGGCGGTCATCATAGGAGAAGTCACACTGCTAGAATTCCATCAGAAGGAAAGACTGATCGCACGGTGAACATGTCATCTAGCTATCAAAAACAACTTCAGCATAGGATTATACGACTCTAGGATTATACGTACAAATCAAGGCCAAAATCACAGAGTGTGAGCCCGACTTAGGATCTTGATCAGACTATGAAAAAGGTGGCGGGACGAATAGCTGAACTTATCTTTAAATGACTAAAAGCAAATAATCGAATAAAGTAATAGAATTGGAGTGGATAAGCTGGGCAGCGACATGGGATTCAACACAACAAGGCAGGGAGAATAAAGTTACATCCAACACATCCAGACAAACAGACTTGATCACAGAAGGTACCCTTTCAAAAGACACAGAAAGGGGATTACAAACATAAAAGCCTGAGAAAACCTAAGATTGTTGACTGGAAAGGACAACAAAGCACAGGACTGAATAGCGCACAGCAGGTTCGTTCGTGGCCGAGTCTGTCTTGTGGACAGTTGAGTGGGCTAGTGTGCACAGAAGCAGATGGGTTGAGTTAATAGAGGTGACTGATGTGGTTAATCTTATTTCTTTCTTCCTTAGAAAGATGCTTCAGAGCTATCAAATTTTTAGGAAATTCTCCTGTGCACACGTTTCAAAGGTTTTTGATGGGATTTACATCTGGTTTCTGACTGGATTGGATTCAAGAGTGTTGGTATTGAAATTGGTATTTATATATACACATTTATTTAGTCCTAGCTGAAGAGAAACAGCTCCATAGTGGGATGCTACCACCATCATCCTTTACAGAGATCTTGCTGCTTATTAAACCTTAAGCTTTTATAACTTTGCACCGGAAACCTTTTAGAATTAGGACCAATCACCATTTAGAGTGTTCCATAGTTCTGGTAATTTTTTTTTGCCCTCCTCCTATTGAAATGAGTTTAATTGTGATTGGTTAATTCTGAGCACAGCCACAAGTATTTGAGAAGCATGTATAGGAGCTAATTTTCATTACTTTACACCAGGGCAGGACGGTGGCTTAGAGGTTTGCACTGTTTTCTCACAGAAAGAAGGCCTGGGTTCGATTTCCAGGCAGGGGTTTTCCTGTGTTGAGTTTGCATGTTCTCCTCGTGCTTGGGTGGGTTTACTCCGGTTTCCTCCCACGGTCCATAAACATGTTTGTGAAATTAATTTGTGATACTAAATTGCCCGTACGAGTGTGTGAGTGTGTGGCCTTATGATGGACTGGTGACCTGTCCAGGGTGTACCCCTCCTGCCTTTCGCTCTTTAAGAGGTGGCTGGGATAGAGTCCAGCAGATCAGTGACCCTCCCAGTGACCCCCAAAAAAAGAATAAGCAGGTATTAAAGATGAATGAATGAATGATTTAAGCCACAAAAACCTTCAATTTCAAAAACTAAATTTTCATCATCACTAAAGTACAACTTTCCATAAAGCAAAGTAAAAAAAAAAAATTTAATAAGTCTAACATAAACAGACCCCATCGTTTAGCGCGTGGTATCCAGTCACCCTCGGATTTACCCGGTTTTCTTAATGCACAGGGCACTTGGTGTCCTGTTGCTTGTTTGACTGCCTTTGCTTTTTTCCTCATATAAATGATCAGAGATTACTGACTATATCGCTTATAGAGGTTTTGCGAGGCTTCTAATTTAAAGCTGATCAAGTGCTGCTCACGCTCACCTGCTAACACAAAGCTTATTGCCTATCACGATTAACTGGCTCCATTTGCTGCGATGAGAACACTACTCAATACGCATCTTGTTACCCAGGCACTGCGTGTTAGGGCTCTGCTGAAGCAGCATTCTAAATGGAGTTCAGCTCTCGCAATGTCATTTGTACCACATCCTCTTAAGTGCAGTAAAGGGTTTTTTTTATCTATAGCCCGGGGAAGGAAGCGCACTTTACAGTAGCGTTGGGAGCAGTTAATGCAACGAATAAGCAATTAACTAGTATGTGTGCACGGTTGCGACGTTATGATTATCGGCATGAAATATAACATGTAGGCAAACTGAAGAAAAGTCCTGTTGATTGATAGATTGATTGATACGCTTCATTTGATCAGTGGCCTCCCAAGGAGACTAGTTAAAGGAGGTGTGAAAACCCTTCGAGACAAGCTCTAACCCCCTTCAAGAAATAATTAGAGCATCACCAATGCTATCCATCTATGTCAACCCGGCTCGGTGCACACTGACACGGAGCAGGCGCCGCCACCACGCAGCTTATACCACAGAGACAGGAAACACACCATGCAGGACAATTACCCCAAGCCCCATAACCCATGCGAGATTAGCATATCGCACTCATATGGGAGAATGAAAGAGGGGACATAAATCACATTTACAGCATTATTAGCTGCCCATCACTTTATACATACCACCGCTTGGTAATACTGGTCTGTAGAGGACTAAAATATGCTGATTTAGGGCATTTAAGTGGTTTTGAAGAAAATAATAAATCATACTACAGTATGTGCAAATGCCATATATATATATATATATATGTACATTAGAAACGTAGTGAATAAATACAGACTTAAACGAAGTGATACAGCTAAAGCCCCGGATACTATGTGGCTGATACTCTAACGGAATTTCCTGGTAGGAAATGTTTTTCAGGTTAGACGCCATGCATTAGAGCAACATTAACAAACAGCAGTACAAATCTCTTATTTTTACTTCAGAGTGGTAACAACAGTTTTTTTTTTTTGTTTTTTTTGACCTACGCATACCAAATAGAGACATCCAAATGGAAGTCAGCTTGCTTCGCCTGCACTCCACCTATCACCAGGACAAGAAGCTAAAAAGTCCATTACAGCCTAACATGACTAAATCCTGATGCACACTCCGTCTGCCATTCTCTGACATTTACAGACTTCATTAAGGCCAAACTACTGCTTGCAAAATGAGGCTGGCTGCATCAGTGCTGCTGTAAGCAGAGTATGATAAGTCATTATTGCCCAGTAAATTCTCAATTAGCCGGGTGCTGTTGCAGTCAGCATGTTTTGGATAAATGTTGGGTAATATTTTACTACTGTTACTGCTCCCAAGGAGGCAGCCATAAAAGAGCCACAATGCAAAGCGCCCTTCCCTTACGCTGCTAAAGCTTCCGGCGGTCGGGATTGCTTGTGCAGTCATAATTGCACTCTGTAACGGGTGGGGTGATGCTGGGAGACCGACAAAATGTTCAGCTGTGGTCCTGTTATCCTGCTATCGCTGTCACCCTGGGCTTTCCTGGAATGGAGGAGCTCATATTGTCGTGGTGCTGATAGCTTGTTATCTTGCTCGTCTAATAGAAAGATGATGAAACTTGCCTTGATGAGAAAATGCGGCCCATTCCCCTCAAGGTCACTTAGGAGAGCTGTGAATGCCTATAACAGAGAACCTTCAAAGAAAAAGGCATACAAGTAACGGTATACACGCTCGAGTCATGATTTCTAAATAGCGCTTAAGTAAGCAGGCATTTAGTGTCTGGAGGCAGTTGTGTATGCTCGAACAGCAGGGGAGAAGAACCCACGCTGATTATACCCCATAAGAAAAGCTCTAGCTAGCTCTCTCTCTCTCTCTCTCTCTCTCTCACTCTTTCTTTGTTTCGTTCTCTTTCTCTTTCTTTCTCTCTTTCCTTCTTCCTTTCTCTCTCTCTCTTTCTTTCTCTTTCTCTTTCTCTCTCTATCTGTCTCTGTCTTTGTATCTTCTAGGGAATAAGCGGGAAGGGAATAAGAAGATGAAGTTGCTGATTGTCCAGCTTTGCAAACTGAATCAATTTTTGAATCAAAAGGTTTTTGTTGACTCATAAAATAACACATTTTATAGATACATAAATAAGTCTTTGTATTTGTCTTTTTTTTATTGCATTTAGCTAGCTAACAGTATGACTTCTTGCGAATAATAATAGGATGGTGACAGCGAGGAGTAGCGAGGGCTAAACCCTCTTAAGGATAAAATGGTAGAACTGCCCCTGACAACATAGCACAATGTAATAAAAATATAGAATAGTTTGCAGTTTGGTGGAGTGTTTTAAGGCAACATTTAAGATGTAAAATATGTATAGGAAACTATAACAGTACTATTAAATAGGTTGTTATTAAGCACAAACGTCAAAAAGTGTTGTCATTAGTATGCGTGGACTTATAGCATGTGTGGTTTTCTTGTGTCTCATTGTGTCCCTGTTCTCTGCTTTCCTCCCACGTTCCAAAACAGAAATACATGCCTGTACATGGATTGGCTCTGCTAATGTCATGTCGCTGAAGGATTCTACCATGAACACTGATTCCTGAATCCACAACGCTATCACAACATGGCTGACTCAAACACAATTTTCTTATCTACCACACTCACAAAATCCCCAGTGGCAGCTGGTGCTAAAAATGTTTTGTTTTTGGGTTGGGGGGGCAAACAAGCTAAAAAAATCAATAAATAGCTGACGGTGAGGATGTTTTATTATTGCTAGCTAAAATATTAACGTGAAATTGAGTTTAATGTGGATTTATTATTACATTTTTACAGCATTTAGCAGATGCCCTTATCCAGAGCGACTTACATTTATTTCTCTTACACAATTGAGCAATTGAGGGTTAAGGGCTTTGCTCAGGGGCCCAGCAGTGGTAGCTTGGTGGAGCATGGAATTGAACCCACAATCCTCAGGTTTGCAGTGCAACACCGTAACTATGAGCCAGCACTTCCTCGTTACTATTATTAGTAATTATGTCATTAATGATTCAACTAATTATATCAGATTCAGAGAAGCAGGCAGTCGATACTAACGTTGTCTAGAGCAAGAACAAAAAAAAAGGCATGATTTACTGTACATCACAGCGGTCCAATCACATGTGGCCAATAATGAATTGCTAACTGGCCAATAAGAGCTCACACATAAATCACATGTTTACATAAGAAACGTTTGCTAGCTCTCTTGTTTTCTCTCTTTCTTTCTCTCTCTGTCTGTCTCTCTCTTAATCTCACTCTATATCTGTCTCTCTTACTCTCTCTCTCTGTCTTTCTGTCTCTCTCTCTCTCTCTCTCTCTCTCTCTCTCTCTGTATCTCTCTCTGTCTTTCTGTTTGTCTCTCTCTCTTTCACTCTCTGTCTGTGTCTCTCTGTCGGTCTATCTTTCTCTCTGGCCTATAATGAAAAAAATCACAGTAACACTTATGCGACTACTGATTACACATCTGATTTAACCTGGAATCAAGCACACACACAGACACACACTTAACGCAAAACGAGTTTACCTTACAACAGTTTCAATCCTTTCTTTTTTTAGGTATGAAATCGGCTATTTTGTTTATTTATTTATATATTTTTTAGGGTTTTACCTTTGCACAAATAACCCAAGCCCGACTATTTACACTGTTTTATTGCATTTACATTTACAGCATTTAGCAGACGTTCTTGTCCAGACCGACATGCAAAAGTGCTTTGAGTCACATCAATGAACAGCTCAATACTGGTGCAATAGATCACAAATCAAAGTGTAACAACCCACAAAAACAAATACTTTTTTTTTGTTAAATGTTGAGTGCAGTTTTTAAAAAAGAGGTGGATCTTCAATCATCTCTTGTAGACAGTCAGTGACTCAGCTGTTCTGACATTGATAAGAAGATCATTCCACCATCTTGCTGCCAGAACAGAGAAAAGCCTTGAGGCAGAATAAATAAAATACAGACAAATAAAATACAGACACGTTATTGTCCATTAGGATTTCTTTATCTCTTGCAATAAAGCCTATTTGCCTATTTGCAATTCCAGCCATGCTTTTAGTAGGAAATGGGTGTGTGTGCATGGTGTCCCTTCGGTGGAAAATTCCTGCTTTACATATAACATTCACTGAGAATGGCTTGGCTCCATGTCTACTGCGACCCTATACGATATAATGTTCTTATTAATTAATAAGTGAGTGAATAAATGAATAACTGTATAGTTAGACCTGATTCTATTTACGTTAACATGCCTGTATTTTATTTATTCTTTCCAAGGAATTGCTTTCAGCATCAATTCTGATCACTGTTGCGAAGAATTTGCGCCATTTGATCTATTCTAATCTCTCTTCAACCAATGAAACAGAGTCGTATATAGTGCACAGCGCATCTAGTGTATAAAACGAACTTTTAAATAGAAGGGCAACTCGACAAAGCTTCAAAAGGAAGGCACGAGAAACAAAAGAATTTTTTGCATGTGCTTCACTGCATGTCCGAATTGACAAAATGACCACCGCTACAGGAAACTGGCCTAAACAAGCCAGACGATCGGGACTGATTGACAACGGAGGAGGAAACGTATGTTCATTCTTATTAATTCATGTATCGAGTAACAGGTGAACTACTAATCGACTGATTTTATGAAATTATATGAGTGTTTGTTTTCATTCGGTCAAGGTTCATAGGTGTAGCTAGGGTTTTTTAAGCGCCCGGGGACAAAGTCATGCTTTTCTGGAAATTTTGGAGTTTTAGAACTTGAAATCCTGCATTTGTGGCATATTTTTAGCGTATAAAGAGGATGAAAATAATGTAGAATTTAAACAACAATGGACATTTGTAATTATGTAACTTCAGTTTGGCCACCCTTAGATGTTGTGCCTGGGAACAAATGTCCCACCTTGTCCCCGCAGCTACACCACTGTTGAAGTTTAGAATATAGCAACGACTGCTCTTTAAGCTTTAACGCTTTAGTAAAGTCTGATCCAAGGTCTTCATGTTATGATACAGTTCATAAAACACAAAAAAAGGTATCAAACACAAGGCTCAGCGAAGGTTTTTACACAATTCACTCTGTAGATCTGTAGATTTTTAGACAGAACAGTAACACTGAAAATAAAAAAAAAGCTCATAGACGCTAACCTTATTCTGACTTTCCAATCTAGTTGCAGGCCAAAATTCCCAATACCACCAACCTGCCACTGCTGAACCCTGAGCAAGGCCTCTAATTCCCAATTGCTTAGTTGTATAAAGAGATAAATGTAAGTCGCTCTGAATAAGGACGTCTGCCAAATGCTGTAAATGTAATGTAAATGTAGTATCAACTCTAGCTGTATCCTGTCTGTTATCAATCACCTACATGCCCTCGCAACTAAAAAAAAAATATATAGAAAAGATGAAAGTAAAACATCTTAGTTACGTATGGTAACCCTCGCTTCCTGATTAAGAGAACGGAGACGTTCAGAAAGAGAAACAACAAAAAGAGAAAGGAGTCCAAAGATTGTGATCCCACTTTCTTATTAATTTATCAGTCAGTATAAAACCTTTATATATTTACATTTGTTTCCATAGTCATTAACAAATTGATGGTTTTTACCATGAAATAAAAGTCCATTGTCCTACAACAGACATAGACTGACTGACTGGACTGTGCTACTGACAGTTATCAGTTCTAATAAGATGGATAATGATGGGTACCATCTGTGTTGCCGAGACCACACCAGACCATTGGCTCTTTTATGGCAAGACTCAAGCAGGAAATGGCAGCCGCGATCGATAATATTCTCCAGCCGCCCAAGCGAAGCCATTAAAGAGTGCTTTGTGCGTGTAATACGTTCAGCCCAGTGAGTTCTCTTCAACATTATCTCTTCTGCATCTTTATTGAATTTGAAATTGCAAAGGTATTTATGATCACATTTGTTCCATGCCTTTGTCTGTGGTACGTACATCAAATATTATGAACAGGCTGATAATATATAATCTTTTTTTTTTTTGGCTTTTGAGAAAAATGTAAGTCATTGTGGAGATGTAAGTCATCTAAATGCCAGAGAAGCCCCGCAACTGAAGCTACAAGCAAAGGGTCGTGCTCAGAGGCCCAGCAAGGCAGATTGGTGGTGCTGGGAATCAAACCCTGTTGGCGTTCCAACACCTTTACAACTGCGCTACCATTTACATTTACATTTGCAGCATTTGGCAAACGGCCTCATCCAGAGCGACTTACAATTATCTCATTTATACAGTTGAGCAATTGGGAGTTAAGGGCCTTGCCCAGGGGCCCACAGTGGTGGCTTGGTGGTGCTGGAAATCAAACCCAGTCTTTCTGGTATCGGTCCAACACCTTAACTACTAAGCTACCACTTTCCCAAATAATGAAAGTACATCCACGTCAAAGTCGCATTCTCCGATCATACTTTCGAAATGCTAACAAATTCAGTAACAGGATATGAAAGAGCTCTTTCATTTTTAAGTACAACAGTAACTTTTTTATATTCATCTTGCATTTGACTATAAAAAAAGCATAACAATGTCTATGCTAACCTGAATATAATAACCGGAAAATTCTTACCTTCTAAGTGAGTTAAGGCTGCATGGTGCATAAAATTACAGAGCTGTCAGTGTAATATTTTGTCATAATTTATCATAGGTATTAATTCTATATTAATATTATTACATAGCCCTTCCTACCACACACACTGCACCACCAGTCAGTTTAATCAGTTTATTTAGGTCCTGACCTCAAACAACACACTCTCCTCAGGGTGTCCTTGAAAGACAGCCAGTCAACAGTCAGTGTTTTTAATTAAATGACACATAATGTATTGTAGTGATGTCGTCTCCGGTCGTCTAGTCTGTACTCGTCCATGCGTTTAGGTAGCATAGGTTTGTATGCGGATGGCGAGATGTACTCTTTCAATGCTATCAGGCTTTCCAAGATGTCCTACTGCACTATTTAAAATTGTAGCTCTATCACATGATTGATTCTACTTGAAGACAATATTCTGCCAAATTCATTCATTTATCTTCTATACCCACTTATTCCCTAATTCAGGGTCACAGGGATCTGCTGGAGTCTATCCCAGCCGTCTCTGAAAGGTAGAAAAGCAGGAGGGGTACACCTGGACAGGTCGCCAGTCCATTACAGGGCCACACACACTCACACTCACTCTTAGGGGCAATTAAGTATCACCAATCAATTTAATATACATGTTTTTGGACTGTAGGAAGAAACTGGAGAACCCGGAGTAAACCCACGTAAGCACTCAAAACAGAAAGACCCTTGCCTATTGCCTGGAAATCAAACCCGGGACCTTCTTGCTGTAAGACAAAAGTGCTAACCAATAAGCCAACGTGCTGCCCTAATTGAGCAGTTAATTGGCAAAATTGGTAACTAGTTTTTGTAAAATATTATTCATGATGTAACTTGTAAGGTTTCACTTGTGGACTTATTTAAAACACTAACTGTAACGGATATACTAATTCTTATATTCAGTAATCAGGAGGCAGGAATTTTATTGGATTCCGCAGTAATAACTGATCTAACTATGCAGAGTAATTACACTGACAATGTGCTTTTACACTTCAAACAGGAAAAGAGGGTAAAACGAATGAGATTTACTTTGGATCCTCGGCAGTGTGTATCAGGAGTCGGAGGAACCCTGGCTAAAGTTAATCATGGTCTTTTGTCACAAATCAAAGGTGAAAATTAGTCCTGATGAATCGATTACTAAACAGCACATTGTAGCCTTCAAACGTTTCGCTAAGTAATCACATTCAGCGGCTGTGTGCACCATGCTGGCACAATCAAAACTTCAGCACTGCTTCTATCGAGTGTGAGAAATGAACTATGACGAACTGGGGCTGAATAGGAGATGTAGTTAGAATTAAGAAGTTCTTGATTTAGTTTATATATATTAAAAGTCAACTATGATTCGTGTGTCTGGGCCCGAAAGTGTATTGCTTTGATTAACATCTAAATTACCTGATTGGCAACGCTGTTTGCCTCACGCAATGCAAAAATATGATTCTTGTCTTATACTGTCAAGAATTACAATCTTAGTTCTAGCCAAAAAAGCGTTTTGATCTTGTTTTAAGAATAAAATTATTTATCTTTCTCTTACTTAGTTAGTTATTTTACCTGCAAATTGAGTATAATTACAATAAGAGACATTCCTAATTTATTTTAAGACTTTATTTTAACTGTAATAACTTGTTTTAGGTTTAAATGCTTTGTTGATTAAGGGTTGGGGTCTGATTTCCAAATCAAGTGGTAGCTCAGTGGTTGGACTTTTGCTGCAATAATAATGGTAACCGGAACCGGGAGCACCGATAACACACAATGTATTTGGCTTTCGTGAGTAGAATGGCATCTACACTAAGTTTTTTTTTTTTTTCTATTCCGAGCTCACTGTCACCACCGAATCCAGTTCGTATTCAGCCCAGTTGGTGGATCAACAAAGAGACAATAAGCCTCAGTGGCAGTTTCCCAGTGATGACCTTGATCTTCTAGACGGTCATCCAGACGAGACCACGGAAACATTGCTGCAGTATGGAATAATAAGGGAAGTGGTGGCTTAGTGGTTAAGGTGTTAAACTGGTACCAGAAAGCTTTGAGTTGGATTCCCAGAGCAAAGCCCTAACCCCAATTGCTTAGTTGTATAAAAAGAGATAAATGTAAATCGCTCTGGATAAGGACGTCTGCCAAATGCTGTAAATGTAAATAATGTGCTGGTTTGTCTGGTCAGAGGAGAACTGACCCCCTTACTGAGCCTGGTTTCTCCCAAGGTTTTTTTTCTCCATTTTGTCACTGATGGAGTTTTGGTTCTTTGTAGCTGGTGCCTCTGGCTGGGGACTTATACTGTCTTATTTGATTTGGTTTTGTAAAGCTGCTTTAACACAATTCTATTGTTAAAAAGCGCTATATAAATACAGGTGATTTGATTGCTAATTGGAAGATCGGGGTTCAATTCCAACACCACTAAGTTGCCACTGTTGGGCCCTAAGCAAGGCTTTTAACCCCCAGTTGCTCAGTTGTATTAAAAGAGATAAACGTAAGTCGCTCTGGATAAGGATACCATCAATGGTAAAGTGCATTGATTTAACGAACATAAATCGACTAAATATATAAAAATGTTCTGTGTCATAAAGGAAAATTTTATTTTAATTATTTTTTGTTAATTAGGGTAAAATTCAGACAGCTTTTAAATAAGAAAAATTAAAATAGGCAACAGGTTACTAATCGTGGAATAAGGTTAGGACATAAGATTAATTAGCTGCATTAATATTTATACCATTGCAAGGTTTTCACAAGGGGTGTAAGACGAGCGTGTGCGTGCATTATTATTAAGATTATTATTTTTATTTCGATGGATTAACTTAGTTTGAAAAGTAGACCAACTTTTCGGTAAAATAGATCGCATGGAAATCGGAGCAGACCTTAAGCAAAGCGATAGAAAAGAAAAAAAAAAGTCTTTTCTTGTGATTGCAATATTTATCGCTAGTAATATCTAAGTCGGGACCCATTCTATGACGTATTACTTCTCGGTGCAGAGGGTTAGTGATGACAGTTGCCCCCACAGCCCTTTAGATGAGTTAGAATGAAGGCGTCTGGAAGATTTACTCAGGATCTAATTGATCTGTGCACATTAAAAGCCCCTCCTGACTTGGACCGGGCTTGTTTCATTAACTAAAGCTGGCCTTTAATGAACAGCTACAGCACTTTTGACTTGTAGCAGAACAGAGAGCTCAGTGGGACTGGCAACCAGATAGAGAAAGTTCAACACTGTAAAATCCGGGGACATTTTTATACGTAAATCGATGCCAAGCTGACTCTTATTTCGTTAAATACGCGCTTATTTATATATTTTTTTTTGCCAAGATCAATGTTATTTGGAAAAGCGGCGTAGCTACAGAAATTTACAACCTGTCTCTTTTCGGTGGAGAAAGGTGATGGGATTGGCAGCTTTACAAGCACGTCCGATAAGCGTGCATAAATCTGCTGGCCACTTAGGGATAATAAAAAAAACCTCCTTTATTTATTGTTTACGTCTATATTATAAGTGGTGCTTAAACATGGCGAAAATTCTGCAGCCCCTTCTATAATATGAATATCAATGTATAGCCACTAGCATATCCCAATGTTCCTCTGTAATCAAAACTCTAGAACTTTGCTGCTTTGATAAAACTGACGAGTCATAAATAATTTGACATCTTTTTACAATCAAATTAAGCTTTATTTTAAGACTAAATGTTTTGTCAGAAACTAAAAACTCAATTATTTATATGTATGTCTGCTGTAGCTTTCAGATCTTCTCACTGGAACTAAAATGTGCCCCTTGTGATCGGTGGTGCAGATTATAAAGGCATCGTTTATCGAGGATGGAGTGGAAAGACTAGAGTGGCTGAACCCTGACATCGATAATGTTACTATGGCTGAATTTGCACATCCATTTCCATTTATAGCATTTGCTAGATGCCCTTATCCAAAGCACAATATTTGAAATTAGACGTTTAAGAAGTATATATATGCTTGACCGGCGCCGTGGCGCAGTGGGTTAAGGTGCTAACACCCTTGCGCCGCTGGGTCTTGGTGACACGGGCTCGATTTTAGCCTGGGTTCTCTCTGGTATAACCCCCACCACCCCCAGCCTAATCCCTGATCTGTTCTATCAATAGAAGCAAAAATGCCCCAAAAAATATATATCTTTATTTAAAAATAAAAAAAAATATACACGATTATGATTGTTGGGTGTCCCCAACACCTCTCATCCTGAAATCTTGAGCGAGGCCTGTTGATAATAGACAGTATTCCAGCTTATGCTTCTTTAAAGTCAACACAGAGCTTTATCATGTTTGTGTGTGTGTGTGTGTGTGTGTCTGTGTCTGTCTGCGTGTAGGTTTACCTACGTAAAAGAACCTATCACCGGCTGTCCTTTGCTAAATGGAGTGAAAAAAAAGAGGTTGCTGTCTCTGTCACATTTCTTCCTTTTCATGTTTTAAGAGGAGGAAGTCAATATGACCTTTGTGAAACTTAAAAACAGCTTTTGGTGGTTTTTCTCTTCAAACTTTTCACTCTTAGAGAGAGAGAAAGACCTGGGCGGAAATGAAGAACGGGAAGGTATGAGCGAGCGCCTGAATGCTAGTAAGAAAGTGCCACCTCGACTCTTCATTATTGATGTCTTAAAAAGGTGCATGGTATTGACTTGTGCTGTCAGGACTCGTCATGTAAATAAGCGGAGGTGTGAGGCTGACTGACGGTTGTCTACATTAATTGCAGGATGTCGGGATTCTGTCTGGATCGTAGATAACATTAGAAGAAAAACTGCATCCTAGAAGGACATGCTTTACGTTTATTAAATGTGAAACGTTAGAACGAAATGTTCTAGATTCAACTTAGATTAATGAAAGGTAGATGATGTGTTGCCTCTCTGTGTGTGAGAGGTATGTGGGTGAGAAATATAACACACTGTACCTTTAATGAACACTCCAAGGAGAGGAAAGGTGACACCGTCAATCAGAGTTGACATTGCAAAAGAAAAAAAAATGAAGGATCCAACTAGAATCCTAATTAAGAGTCTAAGCAACAGATTCCTGGATAAACACAGTCCAACAGAACACACACTCGCACCATACAAGACCATTGTTAAGCTTAGTTTTACACTGATCGTCACTTATTTAACGAGACTTATTCGTTCGTCTTCCCTAAGCGACATAATTGTAGGCATTAAATCTTGTTGATTTAATGTATCTACCTCATCAGCGCAAGCTAAAAGTACACAAAGTGTGATTTATGCTTAGCCAAATGTTTTCCACTGACTTCTGCTACATGACTGTCACTGATTTATTGTGTTTGCTTAATGCTGGTTTAAAATGGCAGGTTTGCAGCCAGACACATGGTTATGGAATTCTTAGGAACTATGTTAGGAACATGCTAAAAACCACACACAAACCCAGACACATAGAGATCCAATACCTAACATTCTTACAATTCCATCTGTAAGTGTACCTGTAAGGTTATGGTTTTTAAGTTCTTGTTTCGTGTTTTATGTTTGTTTCATGTTTCCTGTTTTTGTTTCATGTTTTATGTTTTGTTTCCTGTTTTTGTTTTATGTTTTATGTTCTTGTTTCATGTTTATATTGTGTTATATTTTATGTTCTTGTTTACACTTCATGTCTTTGTTTACTTCCTGTCTTGTCTTGTATTCTAGTCAAGTTTATGTTTGTTGTTTTGTTTATTGCTTGGTCAAGTGTTTATATTTGTGCTAGTAATCAACCTAAGCTAAGCTAAATAAAACCAAGACAAGTCTACTTTAGTTTGTTTTTACTTAGTTAGTGTTTTATTTTTGTTGTTTTTGTCACTTCACTTTGAGTTCAAAATACTTCTCTCTTCAGTGGAGATTGGAGATTGTGACGTCCCCACATGCGCCCAACCTCAGGGTCATAGTGCACAGAAGTGAGTATGTTTATGACTCATAGAAAAAGGAAACTAGAAACCTCAAAGGTATAAAACGCGTGGAAAGGGACACACAATTTGCTGCAAACTCGTTAGGGTTAAAAACAACGCAACAGGAGCATGTTGTAGGCTTTATCTAAATGTTTAATGTTTCTTATTTTGTAGGTGAAAAAAGTTATTAGGCTACCCATTTGCATTTCTATCTACTGGCCAGACCTACAGACTGAAGACAGAAGACCTGGAAACCTTGGTGTGCGACTTTAGACTTGGAATGTCTAAAGTCGCGCAAAAGAGGATGTATGACTGACAAGTAAAGCAACCAATGAATTTTTTTTATGTCGCATCATGTTTAGGGATGTGTAAATGTCCCCACGATAACAGATTGTTATGCAACTGCTAAATTATTTACTCCTGACTGAATAATCATTGCCACCAATGTAAACACAACACTTACTTTTTTGAACAGACGGCTTTGGACAATGTTTCCCAGAAATCCAATCAGGGGATGATTTCAAAACTCTTGAATTCCTATTTTAGCTAAGTGTGCAGTGTGCGTCAGGCGTTCAGCCAGCCAGCCCATGGACGTGAAGTCTGAGGCTAAGACTCTTAAACAGAGACACGCAAACAGGAACAGCATACCGTCAGTTTTAAAGGGTAACTGACAACAATACAATAATAAAACACATCATTATTCCCATCTTGTCCCACAAAATGGTTGACACTTTTTTTTTTCCGTTGTCTCCCACAAAGTTTTTTAAATGCTTATCAACTGAGAATACAAATAATCCAGCAGACAAAATTCCCCACTCTCCTCTCAGCATGAGGCATCGGACCTCTTTGTTTGTTGAACGTGATGTGCAATGCTGATCGGCCAACACTGTTTGTTGCCAGTCGAGTGGGACTGCAATTGAATGCTGGGATAATTTCTTATCTCTTGTTTGTGTACACCTATGCAAACAAACATGTGTGACACAGTGTGTCACGACAAACACGTTCTTATTTGGCCTGCTTAGGGCCTGAGGGAGCAGCTATACTTTCCGCGTAGCTGCGAATAACACGTCGTGCTGGCAGAGAGCTCGTTTTAAAAGTCCTGTCAGACTCCAACTGTCTTGATCTATGTACTTGTGTCCAATAAAATGTTTGCGTACGTGATGGCTTGGACTCATTAAAGTGCAACGCAGGGTGCTGGAACATTGTGCAAGCTTTAAACAGGAAGTAACGCTGTTTGAGGACAGAAGCCAGCACAAAAGTAGCATCCGTGTCAGAGAGGCAGGCATCCATGCCCTTGTGCGTTGCGGACATCTGAGTCATTTCCTAGAGTGGAATAGTTGGCCTTAATCAATCGCTCAGGATCAGGCAGCTCAAAAGCAAAGGCCAGGAGAACCGGTATCCAGGCTTCTTAATTAGACAATCAGACAGACATGAGGCCTCGTTATCAGCCTCCACACTGCCCACTCTCTCCTCTGCAGATAATACAAGCTGCAGGAATGTACTTAATTATGTACAACCTAGTAATTAATATGTAATAAACACATAGTAACTATATCGCTTTAGTTGTAGATAATTAACACCTTATTGTTACAAACTGTGGGTTATGACTAAAATCTAGAACATTTGCACTCCGCAAACCATCGGTAGAGTTGCTGCACCTCGGAATCATAAGGATACAGCAGAGATTCTAAGTTGCAACTTCTAACCAAGTGGGAGAAAACGCGCCATAGTTTGCCAAATTAATTGCTTTGTCCGGGTCACAGTGGATAACAGGAAACACTGGGTACGAGCCAGGAATGCACCCTGGATGGGAAGCCAGTTCATGGCGGGATATCATGTACACACATTCACACGCTCATTCACAATTAGTGACGATTTAGCATAGCCAGTTCAGCTACATCCTTGTTTTTAGTAAGTTCCTACCTTTTTGGGGGAAGTTATCCAAGCTTATGCTTTAAACAGTGGACAGAAATAGTATCATTTTATAAGTATAATATAAAAAACTATAAACTAGTTAGTCATAATTGATTTTCTCCCGGTGTCATGTGCTCTAAATATTTATATATACATTTTTAAATATATTTTATATGTTGTTGGTTTTTTATGCTGATACACTTACAGCTTTTATGAAAGAAGTTAGAGAAGAGATAAGAAATGGAAATCTTTACCTGACCCTATTCATGCCACCACATTCTAAAACCACTGCGAGTGACACTCGTCAATCAAAGTGACTGGCAGTGGCAGCGTATCCATATTTTGGCTATAGTGGAAGATGACAAAGTGAGGGAAAGACAGTTTTTGCATCTCTTTGCACAGACAAAGCGACAATGAGAGGATGATATACATCTTAAAGTGACTCTATGGGGGGAAAATAAAAGGGCAGATTCACATACTCTTATTTTGAAGTTTCCCTCAATTTGGATTTCTATAACCTGTATCCTGAGTTATAGCATTCGTCCTCACTGATCACAAGCTTTTATTAGCACACATATTGCAAATTTAATAGAGTATCTCTTTTAACAAAGAACAATAGCGTGTGGTTGATGGTACATACCGAGTCCTTGCACAATCCTCAATTAGGAAGCAGGAATTATGCTAATACACATGGATAAGAAATTAGCATGGCAATTAGCTAAGATGCAATTATCAGCAATGAGACAAAAGTGACTTCTATTCCAAGGTGTTTTTTTAGACGTTCTATAGCTGTTGAGAAGTTGGATAAATTGGGGTGGGTGTTTTTTTTTTTTTCCTGATGTTGAAGTTCACAGCTGACGGAACTGCTACAGTTGTGTGTGAATCTTGCTAATTGGACAGGGTTTTTTTGTCTTTTCATTAACCTCGTTTGACACCTTCTGCATGGCATGCGAGGTTTCGGGATGGCACGGAATTAACACGGAAACATGGAATCGAAGGTTGTGATGCACAAGAACTGCCAGGGGAAAGAAAATATAAACTGCAGAGATATAACAAAATAAAAACAAGGACAAATCCTAACAGTCTTATTCTGGATTAATAAATGAGAGGCTCTTTTTTAGGCAGGTTACTAATAAAAGCCATTTTTTACTGTATTATTAACTAAAAATATGCTTTTTTTTTTTCTATTGTCGATTTGCACAAACAGGATCAAATGTTACCAAATGTTTTGATGTAAAATCACAAAATTGCATACAGAGTTCTGACCTCGACCCTACTAAAAAAATAAATTAAAAAAAAATTAAAAAAAACCACCAATGCCTGACCTTAATACTAATGCTTTTATGGCTAAAGAAGCAAATCCCATTAGTCATTTTCCAAATATTTTTCCATAAAATTGAATGTTATAGGTAGAAAAAAAAGTTATATCTATCAAAAAAAGTTAAAAAAAAAAAAGCACACAAGCGTCCAAAAACTTTTGGCCAGGTGAGCCAACCATGGATAAAGTCACATTTACTGCTATCACCGTAAACGTCCAGTTGTCTTTCACTCTGGATAATTGGTACAGGCTGTGCTTGGTTTTATGTATCTAACTTAATTTGAAGTGGATCTTCAGCGATAGACATTTTTACAAAACTAATAAATAAGCGAGCAGTAATAAAAAGTAGAAAAAGAAAAAAAAGAGGGGGAAAAAAGCACTTAAGAAAGATAAGAATATAAAAAATTGCCTTAGAAGTAAAACCTTTTTCTGTCTGATGTAAAATTTTTAAAGCTGTACAGTGTAAAGTGAAATAGTACGGCAAAGGGGCAAGATGTTCAATCCAAGCGAATTATAAACAAGAACAGTATTAATAATAAGAGCAGCAGTCATAAAATACAAATCTCCAAAAATAATAAAATAAGACGTTGGGATACTTTCAGAAAATAAAAATCATATTACTAATAAAATTTTCAGAGTATTTATGTGGTACAGAATGCATCTACCTTAAGCTGATGCAACCAAATCCTGCGGGAGGTTCGGTTTAAACATGTGGTGTACAAAAACACCCTTACTTATTTATATAATCCTCTAAATTTAGTCTCTACAGGGTGTCCCATAAGTCTCCATACATAGGTAAAATAAACTATTTTCCCAGATCCCTAGATCTCACCCCGCTTTATTTTTATCTCTGGTAGCAGTCGAAGGCCATGGTGTATCAAGAAAAGACAGAAAACAAGAAATGTATCACCATCGCTATTAAAAGCATATCTCCAGCCGTGCTTATACGTGTTCTTCAGCAGTGAAGGACACGCATCCAAATGGGTTTTCAAAACAATGGTAGCCATTTTTTTATATAAGACCCCATTTTCCCCAAGAAAATATTTTTGGTCCCCCTTTACATTCAATGATATTATCACTTTTGGTATTTCTGCACCGCAACCCGAATTGGTGGGCTCTTCCTCACCTGGGTCCAGTATGTCTGGGTCATTATTATCAGCTGCTGAAGGTGAATCAGTGAGACTCAGTCGTTTTCCGTAGAGGACATTTTTTTTGGTCAACCAGGGACCCCCTGTTGGGAACTACTGATATAGAGCATATTATATAATTAAAAAATATTTTTCATTAACAGACAGGGTTTTTTTTTTATATTTTATATGTATGGAAATTTATGGGACATCCTGTATAAAAGAGACGACGAGTTCTTTATTGTACTGTATTCAAATAATTTAGAATATAAACAGTTTCTGTTACAATAAACTGTGCTGGAATGTGAGAAAGACGGAACTCCAAACCAAAAGAAGGCAAATTAAAATCTGGGAAAAGCCTCGAATCCTAAAAAAATTGAATCCATCAATTCAACCCTCTCTGTTACTTCGACATAGTTTATAATTTCATTGGTTTCTGAAAATCACGTCTCTCTAGCCTGTCTCCATCCCCTGCTTACTCCTATCCTCATTCGCTCCCACCTACCTGACTCGTCATCAGACTTGTTCTCGTTTTCAGAATCAGTGAGGGTCAGGGCCGAGTTCTCATGACTGGACTGACCGGAGCTGTGGCGGGACTTGACGTTGCGGGTGCTCCACAGCTGCATGGCTCTTTCTGGAGAGATGGGTCCCTCAGGATCAGAATCAGCATCAGAGCCTGCACTCAGAGTATAGCCATGCAGTAACCCAAGATTGGGGCAGTAGGTGTTCTGGTGGGGGGTGGACTCACAGATCCCTAATTCTGCCAGAGTGAAGTTTCCTAAAAACACAGAAAGAGTTTAACCTGGTTTAACTGATTTAAAACTTTAACCAATTTTAATCTAATAAACACTTATTTATGATGAGCTTTTGTCTAATTTTATCATGGTTATTTCCATCCTAGATGTCATTTGATACAATAGAATCAACAGACTTCTTCACAAGAGGTTCCGTTTTTCCATATGATGTATTTTTATAGTCACTTAGCTTTGAGCCTGTAGAATCATACTAGCAGACAAAACACAGCACAGACTGAACATAATACATGTCTTCAAAAGTACGTCGCCACTTTTGGCAGCATTTGGCAGACGCTCTTATCCAAAGCAACTTACAGCTACACTGGTACTTTGACTTACGAGTGTCCCAACTAAGTTTTCTGTTATATGCTTTAAGTTACAAGATAAAATTCGGGTTACAAGGCAGCTTCAGACACCCAACTGCTAGTTGGCTTAGAAAACGCCACAGTAAACGCCGCAACATCCGCCCAGCATTCCGTGTCTCACTTGATAGCTAGTCAGACATACCTGTTAGCAAGTGGAGTCGTTTATTACATCTTGCCCCCTTATTACATGCTATTGTATTGTTTTTATACAATATTAGTTATTTATTAGTATAGCATTTCAATCCATTTCAATAGCGAAAATTGATTTGACATACAAGTAATTTGAGTTACTAGCTTGTAAGTTAAGGCACCACTGTAATGAATTTACTCATGCTCATGTGCCCAGAAAAAGTAAACCCTTGACCTTGTGGTCACGTTAACCATTGAGCCACCCCTTTGCTTAAGCATGCAGATGTAACTGATGAACATCCCGTTTCTAGTTTGATGCCTTGTTGATGCTTCCACTCTTCCAGGAAGGCTTCCCACTCAATTTTCAAACAAGGATCAGTGCATTTAGCCACAAGAGCATTAGTGAAATTAAGTGATGAAAAAATCTGGAGTGTTGTTTGTTTCAATTAATCCAAAAGGGTTTAATGGGGTGGCGTGTCTGCAAAATCCACTTAAGTTCCTACACGCCAAACTTGCCCCCCATGTCTTCGCGGATCTTGCTTTATGGACCTTAAACATTGGGAACTCACTGTGCAAAACCTTCTAGTTCTGGTGAAGGGCAATGTTAAATCTATTATACACAACAGTGTAATAGTAGCATTTCGTGGTGGATCTATTTAAGGGCGTGGTCACATAATACCATGTTGATATACACGTGATATGTGATACAGCGTACAGTGTCAACAGACTCAATGCAAAGAAAAATCAGCTTTACGTGAGCATTATACAGGTAAGATGCTGTTCCTGCTTTGGCCTTCCACCTGACGCACCTCCACCGGTGCCATTAGGTCAGCTGCAGGGTCGTCAGCTAGAGGCCGCCGATCAATGATGTTTCGCTCCCTAAACCAATACATCTCCCGGAGAGGGGGCAGTCTCCCCGCCACCCCCTGCAGCTACCTTTACAGGGTGTTGGCCCCCACCCATTGTACAGGGGCAGTGGTGGCTCGAACGGTTAAGGTGCTGAGTTGTTGATCTGAAGACCTCACCACTGCCAGCCAGCCACTGTTGGGTCCCTTAACCCTTTCCTGCTCCAAGGGCACTGACCCTGCGTTTTGACCCTAACTTTCTAAGATAGAATATGAGAAGAAACAAATTTCACTGTACTATAAAAAGTATACATGACTAAATAAAGGCATGTACATTTGACTTTTTCTAGTTTAAAGGTTTAAATGAGCAGATTTGGGTGCCATGTAAAAAGACACCAGTCTGTCAAGCTGGTCTTTTTTACCTTTTTAGGCCTCGTCACCGAAAAAAATATATTTTATAACATCTTCCAAATTGAAGCACTTTAAACTAAATCAATAGACACAATGGATGCCCAATTACAGCCAAGCCAAGGGAAAAGCAATTAAGAGAGAAAAAGGCATGCCCAGCGACTTTCCCCTCTCTAGTAATTAAAAGCGCATTGTCGGTGCAATCCCTCACAATCAGCCATGAAAAAAGACACAATTTTAATTGTTAGTAGTGTTCAGTCTTCTCCCACAAGTATTTTTAGGATCTTGCGCTAATCCTAATCTGGTTACATAATCTGTTATACTAAAACTTTAATCATGTAAAGACAATCGTGATTAACAATTATTAAACAAGATGTTTAATGAAATCCAAAAAATAAAGTTGACATAGGTGAAAAAAAGGCTCACGGACAATAAAATCATTATAAAGGAATATGAATATTTGCCATATAGAATCATAAGAATCATTCTGCAAAGAATCAATTGTATTCAAGCATATCGTCGTGTTCTAACAGTATGGGTAAGAAATGCATGTTATTTAAACCCATACAGCCTCTCGCGGTTTCAGATAGGAATTAGAAGCTCCTGCTGTAAAGGGGGAGGAGTGTGGGCTTTATTAAACTTCTGTTTATTAACGTTGGGTAATAAAAGTGCTATTTTTAAAATGAATAGTCTGCCTTGTTTGTAGTCTGTTGAATGTATAAAGGTGTTAATGTGTAAAAATATCCTTGCATCAGTCCTGACATGTATGACCTGAAATATATATCATTAATGATTAAAAACTATTGAAATGTAATATATTGTTACTGACATGAATCAGTTAAAAACCATGTTATATATATTTTTTACTGACTCAAATCAACTGAAACCATGTGATATATTATAACTGACTCAACTGAAACCATGTGATATATTATAACTGACTCAACTGAAACCATGTGATATATTATAACTGACTCAACTGAAACCATGTGATATATTATAACTGACTCAACTGAAACCATGTGATATATTATAACTGACTCAACTGAAGCTATGTGATATATTATAACTGACTCAAATCAACTGAAACCATGAAATATATCATTACTGACTTAAATCAACTGAAACCATGTTATATCTTGTTATTCTCTCAAATCAACTAAAACCATGTGATACATAGTTACTGACACGTACCGACTATAATCATGTGATATATCGTCACTGAGGCATATCAACTGAAACCATGTGATATATCATTACTGACTTAAATCAACTGAAACCGTGTTATATATTGTTACTGTCTCAAATTAACTTAAACCATGTGATATATTTACACCATGTAATATATCGTTACTGGCTCGTATAGACTGAAATCATGTGAAGTTTTGTTACTTATTCGTACCAACTAAAATCATGTGAAATATCGTTACTGAAGCAAATCAACGGAAAACATGTGATATATCAATCCTTACTCGAATCAACTGAAATTATGTGATATATCGTTACTCACTCGAATCAGCTTAAACCATGGGATATATCCGTACTGACTCGTATTGACTAAAATCATGTTACTGACTCAAAGCAGCTAAAACAATGTGATGTATCGTTCCTGACGCACTGTTTTAGTGCTTGATAACTAACATTTATTTATTACTAATGAACCAGTGAATCATTTTTAGTTTAGAAATGTTATTACTTAGAAATGAAAATGATCAGATTTTACATTAATGACTGTTGAATAATAATAATAATAATACTAATGTTTAAAACCTTAATTATATTTAGAAACGATTAAAACAATTTGGCTTTACAACATTTGGCAGACGCCCTTATCCAGAGTGACTTTTATTTCATTTATACAACTGATCAATTAGGGTGGTGTGTTGGTGGTGCTGGGAATCGAACACCCCAGTCTTTCTGGTATCAGTTCGACACCTTAACCATTAGCGACCACTTCCCCTAATATGAAGTTTGATGATATTTAATAAAATCCACAAAAAAAAAATCCACAAACGGAGTAATGTGGAGTAATGGGTGTGTGTGTGTGTGTGTGTATGCACAAGGTAAAAAAGTAGAGTGCTGGTTTTCCATGTGTGGGGCCATGCACACTGCTCTAGCGCTCACGTGTCCATGTCTGTATGTTCACACTGAGCTTATGAAAGTGTACAAGCACAACTGCAGCTCCAGCCTTTGAAGCATGATTCTGTGCGCCGAATAAACACTGATGCCTTTAGAAAAGTTTGTCCTTGTGGTCTGTTCTAATTCTGTCTTCATGCGTGCGTGAAGTTCATGAAATTCATCAAAGCTTCTTAACTTTTATTCCGGCTATCTAACAAAGCGAAAGGCTGCATGTTGATAAAAGTGTACACAAACTTGTACCAGCAAATTGGTAAAGTCACCTTGGGAAAGGTGTATATTGGGTCCTGGGTACTAGTATGTCATGCTGCAATTTAATTTCGTCTATAGTTTGGAGAGAATTGCGAGTCAGAGCAGCTCACTTTCGCCTATATATCGACCTAAAGGTTGCTCTGAGATCCTACATTACAAATAACCATTGCAACCATCTGACACAGGATTGTGTTTACGCCGTGACTTTGCCACAGGCAATCTCACTGCAAAATTGCTTTGTACAGTAAGTTCCTTAAATTCTATTCCACCTTTTTAAAAAGGAAGAATCCCTAGGATGATGATCGCAACCACCTGGAATCTAACTTTGGAATTTATAGGGGCCAATTTAATCTATTTATATAACGAACAATGCTTTAAAAAAGTATTTATACCTCTTGGACCTGTTCACCTTTTTGTCACCTTACAACCACAAACTTAAATGTTTTATATGTTATTGAGATTTTATTTAATAGACCAACACAAAATAACACATAATTGTAAAGGGGAGCAAGAATAATAAATGGTTTTCAAAATTTTAAGCAAATAATAATCTGAAAAGTGTGGTGTGCATTTGTATTCAGCCCCCCTGCGGCAATGCTTTGTAAAGCCTCCTTTCGCTGCAATTACAGCTGCAAGTCTTTTGAGGTACGTCTGACTCAACTGAAACCATGTGATCTATCGTTACTGACTCAACTGAAACCATGTGATATATATCTTTACTGACTCAACTAAAACCATTTGATGTATCGTTACTGACTCGAATCAACTGAAACCATGTGATCTATCGTTACTGACTCAAATCAACTGAAACCATTTGATCTATTGTTACTGACTCAAATCAACTGAAACCATTTGATCTATTGTTACTGACTCAACTGAAACCATGTAATATATACGAAACATATTTACTGACTCAACTGAAACCATGTAATATATCTTTACTGATTCAAATCAACTGAAACCATGTGATATATCGTTACTGACTCAACTGAAACCATATGATATATCGTTACTGACTCAAATCAACTGAAACCATTTGATCTATTGTTACTGACTCAAATCAACTGAAACCATTTGATCTATTGTTACTGACTTAACTGAAACCATATGATATATCGTTACTGACTCAACTGAAACCATGTGATATATCGTTACTGACTCAACTGAAACCATATGATATATCGCTACTGACTCAACTGAAACCATGTGATATATCGTTACTGACTCGAATCAACTGAAACCATGTGATCTATTGTTACCAAAACATTCCATTGTAGCTCTGGCTGTATGTTTAGGTTGACTGATTTGCTAGAAGGTGAATCTTCTTCCCAGTCTCAAGTCTTTTGTAGCCTCCAACAGGTTTTCTTCCATGATTGCTCTGGTACTTAGCTCTAGTCATCTTTCCATCAACTCTGACCAGCTTTCCTTCACAGAACAAGTGTATGATTTCTGAAGGCACTGGATTTTATTTAGGGGTATTAGAGTACGGGGGGGCTAAATACAAATGCACACCACAATTATAAGATTTTTATTTGCTTAAAAGTTTGAAAACCGTATATCATTTTTGCTTCACTTCACAATTATGTGCTACTTTGTGTTGGTCTTTTACATAAAATTTTAAAAAACATACAAAACATTCAAGTTTGTGGTTGTAAGTTGCAAAATGTGAAAAAGTTCAAGGGGAATAAATACTTTAATACTGGATTTTCAGTCCGATTATATACTGAATGCGTCATAGACACTGTCAGTAAATATATGTTGTATATGTTGATAAAAGCTTTTCCAGTGTGGCTTGATTTTGTTGTGTTGTGAACGTTTGCTGAGTTGTGAACTACTAGGTCACCGTACAAAGAAGATGAAGAACTAGGAGATGTTAGTGAGACAGTTCTTTAGTGGTGAGCTGCTCAAAGCTTTGGAAACTCTGAAAGAGCCATAAAGAAAAGTGCAAGGAGTGGCTGATAACGGCAAATGAAAAGAGTGGCGCTGAACCCTTGCTGTAATTGAGTAAACACAGACAAGTGCTCACAGCAACGCGTCTCTCCACCTGAGACTTGTCATAGCGGTTTCGAGTGGAGGAGACAGGTGGGAAAGAAAAGGGAGGTGAAGGAGAAAAAAGCTGGAGAAAGAATTTTTGTAAAAAAAAAAAAAAAATGTAATAAAGACATGAAATGTTATAAGACTTCAAAGTAATAAATATTAGACGCTACAATTAACTCAGATGTGTTTTCAGAGGTGGAACAGTAATTGTCACATCTGTATGACTGACATAATCCTATTCTGCACAGCTGGCTCCTGCACAGGCATGGCATTGTTATTATACCTCTTTTAAACAATTGGCCGTCTGCTGTCTGGATGATCAGTATAATCTAAACCAATGATTTCCTCTCAAACAGGCAAAAACACTGTCATGTGGTTATAACTGACTATGTAAACCATCTGGAACTCCCTTTCAATAAGTTTGTTGGTGTTGGACTGACACCTGGAAGATCTGGGTTCGATTCCCAGCACTACTAATAAATGTAAGTCGCTCTGGATAAGGGCGTCTGCCAAATACTGTAAATGTATTTTGGGGAAGTGGTAGCGCAGTGGTTAAGGTGTTCAACCCCTAATTGGAAGATCCGGGTGTGATTCCCAGCACCACCAAGTGACCATTGCTGGGCTCCAGAGCAAAGCCCTTAACCCCCAATGGCTTAGTTGTATGAAAGAGATAAATGTAAGTCGCTCTGGATAAGGCTCAGTGGTTAAAGTGCTAAATTAATACCAGAAAGACCAGGGTTCAATTTCCAGCACCCCCAACCCACCACTGTGGGCCCCTGAGCAAGGCCCATAACCCCTGATTGCTCCGTTCTATAAAAGAGATAAATGTGTATAAGGGCGCCTGCCGAATACTGTGAACCGTAGTGGCTTAGTGGTTAATGTCTTGGACTAATATCAAAAAGACCGGGGTTTAATTTCCAGCACCCTCAAGCCACCTCTGTGGCCCCTGAGCAAGGCCCTTAACCCCTAATGGCTCAGTTGTATAAAAGAAATAAATGTAGGTCGCTCTGGATGAGGGCGTCTGCCGAATGCTGTAAATGAAAATGTAAATGCTAGTCATTCAATTTGGCTCGAAAGATAAATTAAAAATAAATAAAAATCAATTAAAATAAAATGTAGTATGTCAAATACCTTCAGAAAACCTTTATAATAGAAACTAAGCAGTAAAATCTAACTTGAATGCTCGAATCATGGGAAAAAAACCTTTTGATTTTTTTAATGACAACAGAGCTGCCTTTCATTCAATCTCGCCTGCATTGGTATCCTCCTCTGAAGCCGGAACACACACACTGAGGTAATATGCCACCGCAGCTCAGCCTTAAAGCCTGGGTAAAGCTCATTGTAGGCCCCAGGGGGGGAAATTGCCCATCATTATGCTTCATCAGACTCATTAAAGAGCCATTTGGAGAGACTGTGAGAGGTAGGCAGACTGGCCAATCGGATAGAATAAAATAGCACCTGCTTCAGCAGGGGGGAGGAGCTGGCTTTTAGTCGGAGTTCAGTGGAACCCTCGAGGCCCTGCTGCTGATTGATAATGCCTGATAATGTCCATGTTCAATTTGTTCCATTTGTTAGTTGCACTGTAAAGTCCTAAATGCCCAACCGGCCCCATGGAATGCTGAGCTGAACTGGCAAAAACATTTAGTTGAAAACATGACTCTTTTAAAATGGCAGGGAAAATTTTCAGGAACATAGGATACCCGGAATGCAAGTAGAACATCGATATAAGTCACTGATGTGTAAAGAAAAAAAAAACCAGACATGGTTTCACCGCTTGAGAAACTGAGAACTGCCTAAGGCATCAACTGGAATGGAAAGGATTGTGGATTGCGAAACATAATGGCATTAAAAGAGTGACAATGTGAATGATGCAACACATAATTTATGCAAAAGAAAGAGAAAATGAGTGGATTAAAGAAGAAAAATCTGAAAAGTTCCAGCAAAGGGCAGCAACACAATCACATGACGGAAAAAGAAGATAAACTTAGAAATGTTCTCTTGGGTTTGGGAGTTTTCAGGCACCACCTGATAAACATCCTAAAGTAACAGACTTCTACATAGGAAATAAACAGCATCATTCCGTGGTTGCTTGGTGGGTTTTTTTTTTTTTGAGATACGAGAGGGCTGCTCTTAAGAGAGCACTTTGATTTGCTTTTGGGGCACCATTGAGGATCTAATGTCTTTCTGTAATGTGGCTTTGAGGTACTTACCAGGCCTTGATCATAGAGACTTGTTATATTCTATAACACCACACTATCTATAACACCTTCATGCTTCTTTTCTTTTTCTCCATGCAGGACTTGTGATAAGCCGAAAGCTACATGTTTTTTTTTAAATCATAAACAATGTGCATCCTGGTTTTTACTTCAAGTGTGTACAGTTAAAGAAACATGGATAGATTCCTGTTATTCTTTAGACGGAATCATCATTTCCAAACATTTTCCACTCAATTCTACGATCCGATAAGCATGAAGCGTGTTGGACAATGTTCTTCTCCGCTCTAGATTTCAGTGACTCTAACACTCAGACGAACGCTTCACTGCAGACGCGTCAATCATATTACCATGAAACAGAAATACACAGAAATATATTGTGTGTGTGTGTTTTATTGGGGTTTTTTTTATAACAATGAAGGTTGCGCATATGGGAAATCGCATGTGGGGTTTTTTTGTCTAATAGAGAAAATCCTACATAATAAATTTCTAAATGATTTAAATTAGACATTTAAATTGAATAGCAATAAGAAGCTATCAGTGACGTGCAGTCCGGGTCAGTAAACCCTTCTCTGCTGCCTAAACATTTTCAGAATCACTGAACTACATATACAACCTAAATTCTAATATTAGTTCCATTAAATTGTATTAATTTATTCCAACAGTTTATTCTCTTCATTTCGTAGTGTTTCTCTTGCTGCACTGCTTCCAGTACGTGGATGTTGGTTTTTTATCCAATCAGATTTCAGTTTCTATGTTTAAATTACTATAAGATGTCAGGAGTCGAGTTGGTTGTGATGCAAATGCAAGTTTTAACAAACAAATCAAAGAACATGGAAAACATGAAACTAGTGACAAAAACCTGAAAACATGGAATCTGAAACCTGAAACCTTAGAACATGCAGCCTGAAAACATGGAATATGGAGCCTGAAAACATGGAACCTAAAACCATGGAACATGGAACATGTAGCCTAAAATCATGGAACATGGAGCCTAAAATCATGGAACATGTAGCCTAAAATCATGGAACATGGAGCCTAAGAACATGGAACATAGAGCCTGAAAAAATGGAACCTGGAACCTGAACCCATGGAACATGAAAACATGGCATTAGGGCATACTTACTGGGGGAAAGAATCAACAAGAACCACCTGAACACACAGAGAAAAGAAACAACCAATGACAAGACAGGAAGATTCACATGGCAACATAAACAGAAATGGAGCACAACAATGGTCTGCAACAGAAATCCTTGCAGTTGCCCTCCAGTGGCCCGGCAGGGCAATGCACTCGGCAAGCCTGACTGAGACCCGACACCGACACTAGAACAAAGGTAGACTAATATTTTGGTTTCAAACTGGACCAGATTTCTGCATTTGAATTTCACGATGTGCAAAAATGTTCTTTTGTTGGATCCTGCCCCTGTGTTCCCTAATGAGTTAAAAATCCACCTTTACACTCGCACAATTTCTATTGAAAAATATTGCTAATTAAAGCATCACGTAAACACAGCACCCTTTCATAGACTTTCTTTTAATGCCAAGGTACTTAATGTGTTTGTGGACTGCCTGTGTTATTTTTAGCCTGTTAATAATCCAAAACTATTTAACTATTTAGTTTATCTGCTATTTTGTTTGGGTCAACTGATTATTTCCAACTATCGTCCTCACTTGCTGGATGGAGGGGTAGCATGTGCTTCCTCTGAGACACAACAAGTCCTCTACTGCATTGCAGGCCAGATAAACACATAGACGAGCGTGCTATCTACCCACACCAGCATGTATCAGCTTAGGGGCAACCATGAATGGTTACCAATGATTGAGTTTTTTTTCCAGTGTAACGTTATCAAATATGACGAATTACAGATGTCTTATTTTGCACAATCTGGAAAACATGGCAGCAAAGAGGGTAAAACCAAATCAGCTCACAGATTACAGATTTTCTTCTTCAAAAAAAGGAAAAAAGATACAGACAGTGTTGCGGCTAGTTAAAAAAAAAAAATTGAGGATAAATTGTAAGAGAAATAATGTGAAAATGCAGGAATACATCAAGGTCAACCTTCAGATTTTTTTTACAGTGATGTTATGCTGTGAAAACGGGGGTTATTGTGTTTCCGGTAATAAAATTATACATCTGATAGCATGTCTTTTTGGATCTTTTGATGGGTCTTTTTTTTTATCTAGAGCTACGAATTGAGCAGCTAGTTCACACACATACACAGTGAGTAGTGTCAGCATTAGTCTGCTATCCAACAATTACTAATAAGTACTCTGCAATTACATCTCAGCAGAGACCCCACTTGGGTTCTTCATCATCCACTCCTGACAGCTACAGCTGCATGTAATGGAAATGCACATTTACCCTATTCACTGTCAGTGACAGATGCACAGTGATATTTATGAGATAATCATTTGTGGGCTGCATAGGCAAAGCAAAATCTGTAGGGATGTAACATCTGAGCCTTCCATCTAACATGCTGTAGAGAATGTTCTTCTTATAGGTGCGACATTGATTCCTGTGCAGGACATGTCAAGACACTGGGTGGTGTGTTGTCACTAGTGGACTCAGGAGGGCAGGGTGTTAATTGCCAGCACTAACACTCTGGTATGGGTGTCCGACTTTCATACAACACACCAGTCCCGAGACACATGAAACATCATTAGGGTCCCCATTAGGACTGGGCCATAGAGTTAAAAGCATGTCTTGAACATTGCCATGTCACTGAGAGACGCACCAGCACTGATGAGCCACCTGCACTACACGGTCACTCCACACCTTTTAATTGGGCCTCCAAAATAGATCTGACTCTGCGGGGAATAGTGTTACCTTTGAAATAACACCTGATTTCAAGGGATGTTTACATACACTGATGGAACTGATGTGACTTAAAGGCCCAAAAAATATATGCTATAAGATGAGGATGCTGATGCTGAAAAAAATATCTAGACTTCTTGAAAGTCTATAGTGAAGACAACCAAAACATTCTGTCTATAGTCTAGGCATTGGTATGTTTAATCATCGTGAATTATTTATTAAACATCACCCGACAATAAAACACTTATTGATAAGTTCTCTGACTATTTTTTATGCACTAATGGCTCTTCTGTAGTTCTCATTCAGAATACTGTCTCCATCAGATCCTGTACAATAGCCCTTTGGGCAATTCTGCTAAAGAGGCCGCCATTTTAAGAGACAGAATAAATTTGACAAAGTATTAAATACCCTGCACTCAGCAGCCCCTTATTGTAATTGAACCCAAGGGCAAGTTCCCTCAAATGGGCCTGCGCTCACTACCACTCCATCTCAGCCTTATAACAAATGGCTTTAATCAAACTAATTATTTCCACTGGAGAAAAACCAATGGCAGCGGCAGTATATCAAACAGCTATAGGCCTCTATGATCAGGCATTGCTTTGCATAGGAAGGATCAGAAACGGTGGTACAGATGCCCCACATAGTCAGTGTTTCAGGAAGGCTAGCTAACCAACTATGGACAGGCTCACAATCTTTATATATACATTTACATTTACAGAATCTGGCAGATGCCCTTATTCAGAGCAACTTACATTTATCTTATTTATACAACTGAGCAATTAGGGGTTAAGGGCCTTGCTCAGGGGCCCAACAGTGGTAGCATGGTGAAGCTGGGAATCGAACCCACAATCTTCGGCAGTCCAACACCTTAACCATGAGCCACCACTTCCCACTATATATTTTTTTTTTAAAAGAAATTTTATATAATGCCACAATACCACGTGTTCGAAAAAAATCATGTGGTAAGGGGTATCCAAGCCTTCTTTTCGGTCTCATTCAGTAGACCAACAAACCATGGGCGGATGTTTGTGCTTAGACCCTAAGGCTCCTAACTTGTGACTAATCCAGACAACCTCTCATGAAGGGGCAAAATATAGCAGGCATAGTCCACTGAATCAAACCTTCCAGTCTCTGATGAGGCCTGCTAAGTGAAAAGCTTTCTGAGTGCCTTCTGCTATTGATGGAGAAAAAAAAAAAATATGTATTATAAATCCATCTAAGAAAAGAAATTTTATCTGCAGAACCGGATGTCTGTAATGTGAAGGTAATATGCAGGTTAAGTGGTAAATTTTAATGCCTTTTCATCCTCTATACATAAGATTAAACGTATAAGCCCTTATCACTTAGTCTGCTCATGACATTGCCTGGAGATGAAACATATTTCTCCTGTTTGATTTAACAAATGGATATAGGGGATGGATACATACTGTAGATAGATATAAAGGGGGCAAATGTCCAAGGACTCCTAAACCATCCAATTTCAATTCCAAGGCTTTGCTCCAGCTAACTAGATACTGTTACCCAACCAATGGCGTCTGGCTGTTTTAAAGGGTCGACTTAATATAGGGTACAAGAGCAATAGAAAGAAACCGGGAAAGAGAAAGAGTGAGACACATTGTCAGGGAGAGTGCATTAAATCTCAGAGTCATTTATTTTTAATACCAACCAACTTCCTTGTTCTGTCTTTGATCCCTGGGTGTCTGGATTCATTGCAATACATAAGTGAATCACAGAATCAAAACTAAATAAAACCAAAACTAAATCGTGTGACTTGACAGCTTATTTTCATCAAAACTCTAGTTGTGTGAAGAAATAAAGGAATGAAAGATTAAGAACAAAAGAAGAACTAAGAGAAGTCAAGCATGTTTCTTAATTGCCATGATGTGTTTAAGAAATTGCTGGAAGATATACTTTAAAAGCCGTTCTGACAGTTTTTTTTTCCTTTTAAATGAACTCTAATTACTTCACAGCCGTACCTGAGTCAAGATGTACCAAGACGTACCAGAGTCACAGGCAGATTAGAGATCAAGCGCTCCAAGATACAAATATACTGGTTAAGCCTTTGATTTTTTTATCATGAATCATAACCAACTGATAAATCTTCCATCTAAATTGAGTTGCGTTACAAAAAAAAACACACACACACTTTGATACGCTGGGCATGTCAGGAAGCACACATGAAAGTCTGTATTCTTCTGAGGCGAGATCGAAAGAGGAACAGATCAGTGCAGCAGACTTTAAACACAGCGTGATGCGATCAATGCAGTGAACTAGGTTCACCCGATCTCTGTAGGAGGCTTGAGTGAAGGCCTGCATATATAGGCAGGCCCAGACATGCCTCTGATCTGAGGGGCAATAGCTACCTTTCGATTCACCACCTTCCTCATAGTGGCCTTCAACCTGACTCGCATGTTTGCAGTACAAGTGAAAGCTAGCAATGCAACGTTCAATTTTCATTTGCACCTGTGGAGGAGTGAGCATGGGGATGGCTGACACATCCATATCAGCTGATGAGATAGTGGTTTGTTGTTTATTTCAGGAGGAAATTTAGACAAACTGGGTAAAAGTAAAAGGTTTTTACTAAAATCAATCTTTGTACAAGTCGGGGCAAGTGTACCAACCGGACTGTAGTTTGAAGACGGCAGTCTGTGCTGTGTTCATTTGTCATGTGAGGCCAACACTTTGTGGACACCAGAGAATAACACCTTTGGCCAGAGGAGAACTGCATCCCTCCTCCTGACTAAGCCTAGTTTCTTCCAAGGTTTTTATTTTGCCACCGATGGAGTTTTGGTTCCTCGCCACTGTTACCTCTGGTTTGCCTTATTGGGGACTCTTCTTTGACACAATATCTATTGTTAAAAGTAGATTGGCACCCTAGAACTTTTGTTTTCTTAGCCATGTGCTTTCTGTTTTAGTCATGTGTCTTTCTGTGGGGAAGTGGTGGCTCATGGTTAAGATGTTGGTTTACCAACTTGAAGGTTGTGGGTTTGATTCCCAGCTCCACCAAGCCACCACTGTTGGGGCCCTGAGCAAGGCCCTCAACCCACAATTGCTCAGTTGTATGAAGAGATAAATGTAAGTTGCTCTACATAAGGGCATCTGCCAAATGCTGTAAATGTTTGTCTGTCCCCAGTCCTTTCATTGGTTCATCATTTCCAGATTTTGCTTGTGTCCCCCGTCTGTGTGTATACATACAACCCCTGTGTTTTGTTCAGTCTTTGCCTGGCGTTAATGTTAATCGTATGATGTCTTAATGTCGTTTTCTGCGTACTTCTAAATTTCCAAGGCTAATCTTCAAGGTCATTTCCTTCATCTTTCTCGGATTGTAATACAATGGTAAATGCTAATGGTTTAGCCTGTTGTTTCTAATTATTTAAGACCAAAAGCCTGAAGAAACACAACAAAAGTTATATCCATCTTGTTTTTAAAACAGTTAAATATGGTCGTTACTACTGTATATGACAGGAAGAGACAGTGAAATTTTCCCATGACCTTTAAGTGCCATTACATATGGTCTCTGCACACAGTTCACACTGTCTACCATAGCAACACTTCCCACAGACGAGTTTGTAGTGGCTAAGCAATTAAACCAATAAGTGACTAATCCAACTGACAAGCTGACAACCTGTAGTTCCGTACCATGACTTCCCTTCCTTCATTTTTCTCCACAACCACCAACCCTCCATTCACAAGCCCTCATTTCAGCGACCTGGAGGATGCCATGACTATCTTGGCTAGTGCTTGGTGCCATTCACCCGTTGCTGGAAGAACTGAAGCCTACATCACGTTCAGATGGCTGAACCCTGGGTCATCTGTCATGAACAGCGTGATCAGATGCAGTGCAAAAAAGAAAAGGAGAAAAACAGGGTGTAGTGTCACTGTAGTGAAAACAGGGTTTTTACGCCAAGCATGATGTTATCGACCAGAAATCCACTTCAGGCAAGAGGATCAATGTAAGATGGGGCAGAGGAGGTCTTACAACTAGATGGCACCTTTTCAAGATGACCTATTTACACCATCGCTCCGGATCAATTATGTTCCTCTTATTAGCCAGTTGTATTGGGTTGCGCTGCATTTTGCACTGCCAGACCGCACATGTCTTTCTATCTTTTTTATGATTAATCTCTAAAGCTCCTAAAGGCTTTTTTATTTTCCGTTACAAGTGTTGACTGTCCATATTAGTGTGATCATATACAGAGAGAGATGTAGTGAGTAGGCAGTTATTCACTTTACTAAAATTATAAGAACAGTAAAGAATAAAGTAAGGTTGCACGGTGGCTTAGTGGTTAGCAAGTCAAGAAGGTCGTGGGTTTGATTCCTGGTCAGGGGTTTTTCTGTGTGGAATTTGCATTTTCTCCCTGTGCTTGTGTGGGATTGATTGGTGATCCTAAATTGCCCATAGGAGTGAGTATGAGTGTGTCTATGTGGCCCTGTGTTGGAATGGCAACCTGTCCAGGGTGTCCCCCTCCTGCCTTTCACTGTATCGGAGACGGCCGGGATAGACTCCAGCAGATCCCTGTGACCCCGATTTTGGCAATAAGCAGGTATAAAAGGTGAATAAATACTGTAAAATAAATCTACAATAAGTCAGAAAGGACAGAACAGCCTGCAAGAAAGAAAAGCATCTTCCATAAGCAGCAATGCCAAGTGCTTTAAATAAATACTCTAAACACATAAACAACAATTTTGGTTATGTAAATAAATGTTCATCTTTTTTTCTCAGAGGGTTTTTTTTTTTTTTTTGTCCTTTTGTTTAAAGAAATGATACTTTAGAGTGAGTAGAGATTTAAATTTTACAAATGCAAGAAAATTGTATACTTAAAAGCAAAAATGTTGCTACTTTTCAATAAACTCAAGTATAAATAAGTACCAAAAAAAATAGCATTTTGCAACCGATTAAATTTATTCACAAAGCTTAAAGTCATTTACATTTTTTATATATATTTACTTTAATTTTGGCATTTGGCAGACGTCCTTATCTAACTCATCAACCTACATTAATCAGATTTTGTTATAAAACTGAGCAGTTGAAGGGTTAATGGCCCTGCTCCGTAGACTAATGGTGGCAGCTTGGTGGTGCTGGGAAATGAGCCCATGCCCTAGCAATCAGCAGGTTTAACACCTTCACCACTGAGCTACAGTACCACTTCCAGTAGAACTAGAATATGACTTGTCGCCTTGGCTTGTGAGATTGTCCAGAATACTCCATCGTCATGTACCAGGGTACTTTTATAGCACAGTCGTCTTGATAAACAACAGCTCGGTCATGTTTTAGGATCAAAACTGCTCTATCAGCTTTACAGCACGGTCACAATAAGCCAAGCTCCATTATTGATGGATGTTTTGCTGCTCTGTGCTGAAGACAGACAGGTTGCTATAGGATACAGTGTGGACCAAGAATAAGCACATATTACAAGACACAACACACTTTTTTGATTATAATTCCACAGACTGACATTTTATAATGTCGTACTTTTTATCTTTCGTGATAGAATCTAGTTATTTCCAGTTACAAACGTGGAATTGATTGATTCTTCGTTTAACTGATCCTTTTGAAAATTTATACCAAACACCAGATTGGATCCCCCCCCCCCCATCCCAATCCTTTAAAACACTGGAGAAAAATCCCATCCTTTCCCAATCCCTTAAAACACTGGCGAAAATTCCCGTCCTGTCCCAATCCCTTGAAAAACTGGGGGAAAATTCCATCCTGTCTCAATTTCGTGATTTTGATTTCCATGACCTGGAGGATTACCGATAAAATGTTAGCCTCTAGATGTTAGACTATGTTTTTCACGGCTGCAAAGTATACAGGGGTACCTTTTTCTCTTGTCATATTACTGGTGTTGGTATACCAACTTGGTGAATTGCTGTCACCATCTTTTATGGGTGTGGAAACATCATTCAATCAACCAGCCACACTAATCCAAATATAAGGACAGCATAAAGAGGCAGGACGACTACAAATGAGGTCAAAATTACAATATATACAGTAGTTTATTCATTTAAAGTATATTTGAGTATAAATTTGAGTATCATAGTTGTTATAAAGATTCCTAAAAAAGAAAAAATGTCATCCTCTAGAACAGGGATGGGAAATCTCGGTCCTGGAGGGCTGGTGTCCTGCTGAGTTTAGCTCCAACCCTAATCAAACACACCTGAACCGACTAATCAACATCTTGCCAGGTTTACTTGAAACTTACAGGTAGGTGTGTTGAGGCAAGTTGGAGCTAAACTCTGCAGGACACCGGACCTCCAGGACCGAGATTTCCCACCCCTGGATTATTACTTTTATTTTTCTACAACTGCCACAATTCTTACGAAGCTTTATTCTGCTACATGTTCATAATTAAAAACATAAAGCAAAGGTCCTGTCCTGCGATCGAGACCAAGCTCTAAATAAGGGCTGGGGCAAAGTAGCAGTTGACAGCTAATCAGAGGCATCGAGTAGGAGGATGTCTGATAAACAGCTGACATATCCAGTGCAGCACTAGGTTCAATAAAAGGTGTCCGCTGTAACTCAAGAGTGTGTACAGGGATCGGTTTACACGCCTTTCCTGTAGCATGCAGAAGCACAGATCTCCCAGATTAGCTACAGTGAGCTTTTGTTACAAGAACAGTGGAACAAGTCTGTTATAAGCGTATGTTTTACACCTTCTCTATTGATCACACTGGTACGAGAGCTGAGCTGCTGATCAGGGCATCCTCGAAAAAAAATCTTATCCTCATAAACAGATAAGAAATATGATGATATGTGATCTAAATCAAAGAGTCTAGCATTTAGGAACATAGAGCAGCTGGAAGAGGTCCTGGGAGTTGATCTTGCAACCCTTAGAATCTGTTAGCATTTTGTTAAACATGGTCCTGTGTATGTATGCAGAAACTCTGGGTTGCTGGGTTGTGCCAGTGGCTACCATGTTTCGTCGATAATAAAAGGTGCAGGCTGTGTGAAATGAAACTAAATTGTTGGGTTATTTTGTCTCCATAAATTACAAAAAAAAAAAATGAAATGGTAGCGCAGCGGGTTAAGGTGTTGGACTGCTAATTAAAAGATCGAGATTCAATTCCCAGCACCACCAACTTGCCACTGTTGAGAACAAAATCCTTAACACACAATTGTTTAGTTGTATAAAAGGAAACGCAAGTCGCTCTGGATAAGGACGTCTGCCAAATGCTGCAAATGCAACACAAATAAAAGCTGTATTAGCATATTTGTTAACACAACTTTGTACATATTATACATACATTATAGAAAATTACAAACATAATAATGGAAATTATAATAAAAATAATAATAAATAGATAAATACTACTACTCCTATTAATAATATTAATAATAATATAACGATAATAATAATCACATTGATAACAATATTAATAATAATAATAATAATAATAATAATAATAATATAATGTTTGCTCCGAACATGTGCTTAAATCAGCATGCTTAAAACCCAGAAGTTTAAAACTATAAAACAAAAATAAAATTCCATATTTTTTTACACAGATGCATATTTTAACCACTAATATAAAAGCAGCACAAAACAATTTAAAACCAAAAAAAAAGAGTGGCATGAAATGTAATAAAGGGATAAAGGGACAGTAATTGCTCAGCGGTTAAGGTGTTTGACCGCTGATCCAAAGATCATGGGTTCGAGACCAAGCCGCCACTGCTGGGCCCCTGAGAAAGGCCCTTAATCCTTAACTGCTCAGTTGGATAAAAATAAGATAAATGTAAGTTACTCTTGAATAATAATAAAAGTTCATGTTGTTCATGATTCTTTTGTTCACTTCCTGTCTTGTCCTGTGTCATGTGATCTTTGTTCCTCATGTGCTTCTTGTCATGTAATCCCTTTGTCTAGGTGTCGTGTTCCTATTGGTCAGTCCTGTATTTATAGCCCTCATGTTTCTCTTTGTGTTTGTCAAGGTTTTCAATTGTGTCCCTGTACCGCTGTCATGTATCAGGTTTATTGTTTTGTTTGTCTGCGCTAGTGTTTTAACTAAGCTAAGCTAAGTGTGCTAAGCTAAGATAAGCTAAGTCAAGTTAAGTAGATAGCAGAATTTGCTAAAATGCTTCTTCTTCTTTTTTTGTCCATGTGTGGACACATTAGAAGAAAGATAATCTTACCCATTCTTTGTCTGGAGTATTCGTCTGTTTCATGGTGTACCAAGTCAGCCACACAGCCTCCATACGGTAGACGAGCCTCGTGCTCGAACACCTTGAGTGCCTCACTTGTGCTGAAGGATTTCTGAGTGGGCACATCCAGAGTCGAGGTGGTGAACTGGAGTTCTTTGGCACAGCGTTCGCGGGTTAGAGAGCGATGTCTGCGCTCCTTCAGATCCATGGCTGTAGTAGCCCAGTGTAGCAGTGAAGCACCAAGAAAACGGTCGGCTCCTTCACCTACAAGAAACATGTAAGAGTCTGAACTGATGAACGGTCCACACTAGCAGAATTTGCAGAACACTATTACCAAACCATTAAACTGCAGCTGACTGTCAGAGTGATAGTGCTTTCATCACAGGGGATCTATGTGTTAGAAGTCGCGACTTGACACTAACAAGGGACTAGAGGCAAAAACGGGATGGAAGGGAAAATGACTTAAGGGCATTAAATGTCTCTCAGTCATTACTAGGAAAAAAATGAGGGGAGCTACCTCAGAGGCCAGGAAAGGATAATCATACATGCCTTAGTGTACCATAGGCAGACAGGGGCCCAGAACAATGCCTCACACTCTCACTGTGCTAATCTAATGACCTCACCAACACACTGCTACTGACAACCTGGGGCAGCTATGCTGTGTTATTGGAAAAAAAAAACAGTCCTTCGTATGTCCTACAAAGCCATAAACCGTGAAGCAGTCCAGAGCTGACAGTAATTAGACAATAATTAAGAGCAACTTGACTTTTACCAGTAGAGCTTTAGGCATGACAGGTGGTAGAAACTCTCACAAACACACAAACAGACCCACACAAACAAACAGAAACACTATTCTTAGAAGAGAACTTTGCAACAAAACAAGATCTAATCTCAGGAACCTTGCTTAGGGGCTTAATGGTGGCAGCTTGGTGAAGCTGGGAAGTGAATCCATGACCTTCTGAATACTAGACCAACACTAAGCACCGCCACCACGTGGCAAATTCACTCAATTCAGCATGTGTTCAGGCTCTTACTATACAGTGATAACTTGAGTTATGAGTGTCCCAACTAACAAGTTTTTTGATATATAAGTCCTCTCTCTTTTGATTTTTTGCTTTAAATTGCGAGCTAAAATTCGGGTTACGAGTCAGCTTCCGACACCCAACTGCTAGTTGGCGTAGTGAACGCCACAATAAACGGCGTAACATCCGCCTATCATCCCATGTCTCACTCGATAGCTAGTCAGACATACGCTTCGGCAAGTGGAGTTGTCTGATCTCCAAGGTAAATGCCGTACATTATACTCAATAAAACCAGTTTATTCCAGTACATATAAAATAAAAATTGTAATATTTTTATAATGTTATTAATAAGTTTATTTTTCTTATTTAAAAACACAGTTCTGTTGTTTTTTCGGGGACCCGGAACAGATCAAAGGCATTCCAATTCATTTCAATAGGGAAAATTGATTTAACATACAAGTCATTTGAGTTACGAGCTTTGTCACGGAATGAATTAAACTCGTAAGTTTAGGCACCGCTGTCAGAAAGTCAGGAAAATGGACCAGCACCTTGTAAGGAAAACTAGAACCCCAGAAATATCACATGAGAACAATTGTCAATAGACATGTTTGAAAAAATAAATAATTTTATTTGTATGTTTTATTTGTATTGTATCTGTATTTAATATTAAAAATTGCCTTTAACACTTAAATCATTTTAGTTATTAAGGTTGTCTAATTATTCATTTCAAAGTGATGAGCAGGTGCTACTGCATGCCAGCTGACAAGAAAATACAGAGACGAGAAAATGGGCAAAAAAAAAGATTTTTTTTATTTGTCTCATAAACTAACCCAGAATTATAACTGAATTTAACTAACCCTGATATAACTAATTCATAGATAAATTATAACTAACCCAGAAGGCAAAATAAATACATTTAAAATCATAATAAAATCCACACTATAATACTGGACATCACTTGTGCCCATGCCATTTTTTGTTACAGACCGCCCCCCTATTAAAGAAGGGGGGGGGGCTGCTGAGAGAAACAATCATTAGGTCAAAAGCAAAATGAAAGAGAGAGACAGAGAGAGGGTGAGAGAGAGAGAGAGGGAGAAAGAAAGAGAGCCAGCACAATGCAGCAGATGATGCTTTTAATAAGGATTCATTACGGGAATACTCCAAGGTCAGTTTTGAGATCTGTTGGCAACGGCTATTGATTAACGGCTGGCATTAATGTGTAAAAGATGCCATTAAGGCATGAAATATGGCAATCATCAACAAGGTCACTAATTATTCAACACAAATATCATTTTTGTGATGAATGAAACAAGGCAAAAAGTGTCCTGATGGACTTACTGGACAGAGTATAATAGTGTGTCTTCAAATCAAACAGACCAATAAGCGATTTGTCTGCTGGGCAGTTGTGTTGTGTCAGGATCGCTGAAATGTTGGGCCTTTTAAACTCCACATGAAAATCGTCTGATGATGTACCGCAGCTCTGTGAGGGCAGTAGAAAGGGTTTCTGGAGTGGAAAATCAGCACAGCTGTAGTGCTAAGATGATGTGGGATGGCTTAGAGGTGAACCAAATCAGCACTGAAGCAGAAGCAGAAGCAGGTCACTTCTCCAATCCACTCCAGACAGAGTAAGAAAAGACAGAGCCTAGGGGTGGGAGTGAATCGGAGCAGTCCTGTATACCCTCCCGATCTGTTGATCCAGCTCAGAAGAACAGAACAGAACAGCAGAGCCAGGGAGAGAGAAGAAGAGGGAGAGATGGTAATATTTGCGACAGCAGATCAATCATCGGGGCTCCAAAACAAGTGAGCACTGCAAGGTTAATGATAGCTGCCTTCTGGCATGAGGAATGCATGGGCACACACACACACACACACACACACACACATATAACCCATTAACACTTCCTACAACTGCTAGTAAAGTTGTTCATGAAACATGAGAGCTGGTATTCTCAAATGGCAGCAAATCTATATTCTTTGGGATTACACGACACGGTAGACGCAAATTCCCCAGAAATGGAACACTGCTCGTTATCCGTTCACCACAGCTGACTGGATGGCATAACTGCAAAATGGGTGCAAATTAATCTAGAAACTCGCAGCACAAATGTTGTCATGGTGTTTTTTGGTTTTTTTTTATTTTCTATAAAAGGCTAAAACATATCAAAAGATAAAAGTGCCCTTGTTTCAATAAATCCTATAAACATGTGCAATGTTACAGTTTAAAATGTTCCTTTTAATAACCTAAAATTAGCGTTAGCATTAGCACCTAACATTAGCAATAGCATTGTTTTAAAAAAAATTAAATCTAGTAAAAATGCTGGGGGCAGCAGAAGGTCCCAGGTTCGTATCCCCTGCAGGGTTTTTTTCTGTGTAAAATTTGCATGTTCTTCCTGTGCTTGTGTGGGTTACCTCTGGGTTCTCCGGTTTCCTCCTACAGTCCAAAAACACAGTGTGTGTGTGTGGCTGTATGAATCATGAGGCCCTTGATGTAAGGTTCATGTTTTATTGTTTTGTCATGTACATGTTTTATGTTTATAGGATTTTAACGTTTTATATAATTACGTTTTTTTTGTGTTATTTATGCGTTATGTATATCTTGTTTTGTGTTTATGTCTTGTTTCATGTTTAATGTTTTATATGGGCTTGTTTATTGCATTCATTTTTGGTGTTCCGGTCCTTGTGTCATGTTTTCATTGGTTTGTTTATATATATATATATGTATGTATGTATATATATCCGTTATCGCCTTGTGTTTTGTAGGTTGTTGTAAGTGTACCATTGTGGTGAGTCTGTCAGTGTCATGCTAAGTATTCTAGTTTGTTCAAGTCAAGTTTAGTTTATGTGTGTTAATTGGTAATTTTTTGGTTTTGCCCCAGTGGAATCTTCACATTTGACAATACACATCCCTACTTTTAAAAACTGTACTATAACAGGTAAAAACCTAGAGCATCACAGAGGACTTCTCTCATGCTGCACACCTCCTGCCCTCTGGAAGATGCTACAGGAGCCTTCCAGACCAAGACATGTAGGTTCAGGAACATCTTCCTTCCCACAGCTGTTTCTATGCTGAGCCCTCATCCCAGTAGCACCACATACTCTCCACCCTTCACAATCATGCCCCACCCCCATCACAAACAAACTGCACTGAACTCTATACCCTGCGTCACCTTACGCCGCTCAAATACACATTTACATTTACAGAATTTAGTAGACGCCCTTATCCAGAATGACTTCATTCCCTGTTATACAACTAAGCCATTGGGGGTTAAGGGTCTTGCTCATAGAGCCAGTTGTGGTGGCTTGGTGGTTCTGGAATCAAACGTGGGTCTTCAATTTAGTAGTTCAACACTTTAACCACTGCGCTACACATTATGGACACTATAATACACAAGATTGCACTATAACAACCATGCATATGTTGCACACACTGTACTGTTACCAATGTACTTCTGATTAGATGCTAATTACATTACGTTGCCTTGTACCTTAACTTGTGCAATAAAAATAAAGTTAAATCTAATCTAATCTAAAAAAAAGAAAAAGCGTTTCTTTAGTCCAGTTTATATTTTGTTTATCTCTTTATTGGGTCAAAAATTTTTGCCATTGCCATTTCCATCATAACAACTCTACTAATAACAAACTTAGCTATGGGGCTAATTGGTGTCGAGACATATTAAACACCTGTCGTGCCTATGCAGCATCCATTTCCTGACACTTTGACCAAAAAACAAAACTCATATTGACTAGAAATTAGGAAGAAACGCTCTGACTCAGATACTCTGTCTGCTGCACTGAATAGCCTGTAAACAGCGACCAATCAGACCAGCTTAAAAACCACTGATTACCTGAGTCATCTAATTTAATAATAGCAAAATTAACTAGCCAGAACGGAAACCATGGCTGTTAGCACGTCAGCGCATTTAAGCAGGAAAAAGAAACATATTCTGTCTGAGCTCAAATTATTCCCTGCATGTGGGTCTGCATACACCATATAATTCTAAATCAGAAGTTAAATAATATATCAATCAGCACACAAAGCCTGTTTACCCCGAACTGCAGAGCTTAAGAATAAACAATTTTGTGTCGGTCCTGTGTGGCACTGTAAAATTACAGCTTTGCTGAAATGTTGCTTGCTATGGGAAAGGATTTTGTTAAACTGATGATGGATACGCTTTTGAGGTTAGCGCTCGGAATTATCACACTGATATGTTTGGGCTGACGGCTTCGCACCAGGCGCATTTTAATGATAACGTATATTTTGGCTTGTGGTGTGGGTTTGCAGTGAGCAAAGACGTTTTTTTTTTTTTAAATCTGTTTACACATTTTGGCTCCAGCACAGATTGCTTATACTGAACAGCATAATGAATGCTTAAGTCAGTTAACATGATGACTAGGACAGGGTGGAGACTGATACAGACATCTTTTAAAACTATCCGACATCTGCATTTACACTATACTCGGCAGAACAACCCAAGGTAAAGGAACTGATGGGATAAGGAAGTAAAAAAATTTTTGTTCAATATTTTCATTGTTGTACTATATTTAAAGATCAACAAAACAATGATCTCCATGGGCGGAAGAAAAATAGGAGAGCGCTTATTGCAGCCTGGCTGATATATAATAATAAGAATAATAAGAATAATAATAACAATAATTATAATAGATTTTATTTAGGACGCCTTTCAAAACAATCAAGGTCACCTTACAACAAAAGAATAATAGTACAGTGACAAAATAAATAAATAAATGAATGCATGAATGAATGCATGAATGAATGAATGAATGAATAAATAAATAAATAAATAAAAATAACAACAAAAGAACAAACAAATGAACAAATGATCAGGTGCAGACGGAGGTTATGTGTGGAGTAGATTATTTTAAACAGGTGAATTTTGAGTCTGGTTTTAAATTCAGGTAACGAGTCTAAGTGATGGATGTCAGATGGGAGAGAATTGCAGAGGTGAGGAGCCGCACTGCTAAAAGCTGGATTGCACATGGTTTTTAAGTGAGCAGAGAGCCAGTGAAATGGTGGCTCAGTGGTTAAGGTGTTGGACTGCCAGACCACCGCTGTGGGCTCCTGAGCAAGGCCCTCAACCACGCCAAAAAGAGATGTATGTCGCTGTGGAGAAGTGTGTCTGCCAAATGTAAATGTAAGAGAAGCGAAGAGGTTGGTTTGGGAATGTAAGGGTTGTATGAGGTGTGAAAGATAAGGTGGAGCAAGGTTATGGCTAGCTTTGTAGGTGAGAAGAAGAATTTTAAATTTGATGCACAATTTGATGGGAAGCCAATGAACCTGTTAAAGAGATGGTGTAGCAAGTTGTATAGATGGCGTGTGGGTTTTAGCAGAATTCTGAATTAACTGGCGTTTATGAAGCAGCTTGTGTGGTAAACCGAATAAAAGAGAGTTGCAATAATCGATGCGAGAGGTGACAAGAGAGTGAACACGAATGGCAGTACTGTGAGGGGTGAGAGATGGATGGAGGCGAGCAATATTACGAAGACGAAAGTAGCAAGACCGAGTTATGCTATTGATGTGGGCTTTGAATGAAAGAGTGCTGTAGAAGATGACCCCCAAGTTCGTAACCTGGTGAGAGGGGAGAACGGAAGAACTGTCAATGTTTAAAGAAAAACCACAGGAGAGAATCAAGTGAGTGCTTCTAAAGAAGACTTCGCTCTTGCTGCTATTAAGGTTAAGAAAACTGTCAGAAAACCAATTTGTTATATATATATATAATCTATATATATATATATATATATATATATATATATGAGAGATAGAGAGAGAGAGAGACAGCGACAGCGACAGAGGTTGTCCACCTAAGTTGACGTCATGCACCAGCATTGTTTATTCAATGACATTCAACTTGGATTGACAGGTGAAAATCCGATCCGTCTGCTTACATGGCAGACTCTATTTCCGATTTACTATCCGATTTATCTCAGATTTATTTACACTTACGAATGAGGCTTGTATCCGATCAGAAAATATCAGAATCCATTTGCAGTTTTAGTGTTTATAAGATCGTGGGTCATTTTCCATCTGTACCACATTGGAGGAAAAAAGAAAAATAGGTCACCTGATACATGCAGCGTAGATTCGGCCTCACTTGTTTTGTTCCACTTGTTATCCAGCTCCCCCTGCCCTACCTACTGCAGATTACCTGGTTCAGGTGTGTTCAGTCAATCAGATGGTAGGAGATACCAAGTCACCAGATCTTCTCCCACTTTACCTTTATCTAAAATGGTATCAGCCACCTTCTGAAGCCCAGTTTCTATCAAAAGTGGCCGGTGGTAGGACAGGGTGGAGCTGGAAAACAAGTGGAATAATGTAATTTAAGGAACACTAGTTCCCAAGACCTGTGTGTGACTGTGCAACTTTATCCAATCACCATGATTATTTTGCTTTGTAATGTCCTGCCCAAAACGTATTCAGTACGACACCGGAATCTCCCATTTACCAACAAAAAATCTCTGCAAAGCAATTCCTTGATGTTTGTTTGTATGATGCTGTGCTGTGCTGCAATTCTCTACAAAACGATGCAATATGCATCGAAACCTGGAATCACAAAAGAAAATTCTGGATAGTAAAAAGGCAACACAGAAAATAACTTCTTTTTTTTATAATTCATTATAAAATGTCACTGTTTGTACAAAATAATCCATTACAATCCCGGATTCTTATTACACCAAAAGTTTTGTATGTGTACATGTAAAAGTACAGTTTTCTCCTCTTTTTTTCTTTGCTGCACTTTCTGTTTGCACGTTATCTAGTATCAGGAGCACAGGTAAAGGATTGTGCATTAATTTTAGCAAGGAGGACACACAGATTTGTCTTAAGAGGAATTAGCTGTCTAGGGTGCACACAAAAAAAACAAAAAAAAAACACTAAGGCAACTAATGCTTAATTGCGTCCTACTGGGACGAAGCGCTCGCTCGGATTCAGGAGAGGGTGGTAGGTGTCTTTTTGTCTTTTCAGCTTGGAAAACGATAAGGGGAGGGGGGCGGTTCGGTATTTGCCAGCGTGCTCATCTGCTGCCATTCTTACATCTAATATTAATTACCCTACTTCCCTTCTGGCTTAGACCATAAGAACAAATGTGAACCAGTGTCACAGCATTGGTGCTGAGCAGAAACAGAACACAAAGTCATTGTGTGGCCTTCGATTGAGATTTTAATGAGTGAATCCTCTTTCGGGCAGGGGTCATTAATCACACCCAATATGGAGGTTCAGTCGATGGGGCAGAGTCTGACCATGGCACTTCTTCAGCTGGAACAAGGCTGCCATTTTGAGTCCAAACAAAGAGCAGTGCCAAGCCATAACCAGCTCACAATGTGCAGCTCGACAGTGTGATTAGGCTTCATCTATCTCATTCATTCTGTCTTTCTCTCTCTCTTTCTCTCTACCTCTCTTTGTTTCTCCCTCTCTCTCTTTCTCTCTCTCTCTCTTTCTCTCTGGATCGTTCTTTTTTTTTCCTTCTTCATTTTTCTTCTACCTGCTAACAGCTTCCCCTCGAAATCTGCTTGGATCTGCTTCATAGAACATGACAGAGCCACCACTCAAAAGTAAGATGGTCTAAGCAGCAATTAGGGATTAGGGGCCTTTCTCAGGGGCCCAGCGGTGGGAACTTGTTGGTGCTGGAAATCAAACCCTGATTTTTTTAATTAGCAGTCCAACCCCCGAACCACTGTGCTACCACATCCACCACCAGTAAGAACAACTGGTTTAGACTGATAAAAAGCAGAGGGACTGATTATCTGTTTTTTTCATTAGAATTAAAAAAAGTGGGGGGGGGGGGGGGGGGGGGGGGGGGGGGTTATTCCTGACAGAGTTACCAGAGTTTTCTCGCTCCTGTAGACTTCAGGGTGAGAGCATGTGTTGAGGAAGCAATACTACACATTTAGTTACAACCATAAAACTGTGCAGGGATTTCAGCACTGTTGGGATTATGGAGCAGAGACGGTGTTACGACCTCCAGGTGGTGCAGTAGCAGCAGTGCTACCAAAAAAAAAAAAAAAAATCCGGATGAATCAGCATGGAATGGCACGTTATTAAAACAATACAATCCTGACAGGCTCATGGCTTTCACCCGAGGGGAAAAGGGTAAAGATAAATAAATCAATGTCACTGCTTGACAGTCTTACCATCTGCTAGGTGAATTATTCAAATCTGCGATAAATGCTCACACCGAAAATGCAGAGTAATTAGCTTGCTGACAGGGGGGACGAGTGACAGCTCAGTATGACTTTTTCTAGTTGATGTGTTTAGGACTTTTGGTAAAGCATCAGGATCATATAGACCACCGCAGTGATGCTGCTGCAGTATTTAAACCTCCGTTTCCCCCCTCTGTCCCCTCGAGGGAAACAACAACTAAGGTTCTGTGACCCTGCTACGCTGATGAAATGCCAAGTCTTCCAAAAAATGTCGTTAGCCGTGCCAAGAGGAAGTCAGCTCATATCTAACCTTCACCAGGTGAAAAGGACAAAGCTCTATGTCATCCTAACTTGATAAAAAAAAAAAAAAAAAAAAAAAAAACAAGATTAGGTTGTATACCAACATCAGGTTACAACAGTTGTAACGTCAATGAATTGAGCCACAGAAAGTCAGAAATTGGATAAAAAAACAGAAATTTAATGAAAATAATCCCAAAAGTGGTTAGTGCTTTAAAGAAAAGTGGGCTCTGCCACCGGTTAAATTGGTTTGTGGAGACATTAATGAGTGTCTCATGGGCACTCAAAGAACAGTAGCAGGACTTTTGGACAAGTAGGGAATCTATTTTAAAAATTCATTGCTATTCATAGGGTATTATTTTTCTTCCTGGGTCAAATATATTTAAAAAATAGGGTAAATATATGTTGTATCGGTGATACCTAAGAAAATAATTTTTTGTAAATTCAGTTCAAGCAAAAATATTTCACGTTCAATTACAGGCCTATATATTGTAATTTACATAATTGTAATTATCAAGAGCAACTTATCTCTTCTATAGAACGAAGCAGTTGGGGGTTAAGGGCCCTGCTCAGGGGGCCACAGTTTGGAGGTGCTGGGAATCCATCCCTGGCCTTTCTGGTATCAGTTCAACACCTTAACCATTAAGCCACTACAGTTCACAGTATTCGGCACACCCCCTTATCCACATTTATCTTTTCTATAGAACAGAACAATTGGGGGTTAAGGACCTTGCTCAAGGGCCGAGCAGTGGCAAATTGGGGGTTCTGGGAATCGAACCCCGATCTGTATTAGTCCAACACCTTAACCACAACACCTTAACCCACTTATTGCCAAATGTATTTATGTCAATATATTTTTGAAATATATTTTAGCAAATATATTTAAATACATACATTTTTATAGTTTAGGTAAAAGTCTATTAGTCTACACCAAAACGTGACTAAAGAATTAATTTAGTCAGAGCAAGGGTTATATTTAAAACTTAAATAAAGGTCAGTAAAGTCTGACTGTACTTAATAACCTACTGTATATGAAATTCAATTATTTGAGACTGACTATGTATCTAAATGAACTGTGTGACGCTGGAACCCGCATTCTAACCTCATTCCTTTATCCACGCCATCACAGAAAAAGTGAGAGAGGAACACTGGGTGCGCTGCATGTCAGAGAGGTAAAACAAGTTCAAGCATGTGCTCACGAAATCCTTCTCTCTGTTTTCTGGCAGATATACCCGAGGACACGGCAGATGATTCTCCCTGAACCTTATAGAATTTTGCCAACTTCCTGGGCGCCGCCTGGACACCACTCTGCACTGCCAGTACAGGAGCTCACCTGAGCCCATAGCAGCCTGCATGCACCGTCCTCTCCTCCTTATGCTCTTTCTTCACCTTTATTAGGATTAAAGAGGACACTTCAACCCAGCTTCCTGCATGCCTGTATTTATCCTCTTGCAGCCTTGAGTTGCATGAGCTAAAAATGTTTCTTTGGCTTTGAGATTCACTGATATTCTATATTGAAATTGTCCAATGCACATTTTCCCACAAATTGATATGAGGTCTTTCTGTGTGGAGTTTGCATGTTCTTCCCGTGCTTGCGTGGGTTTACTCTGGGTTCTCCGGTTTCCTCCCGCAGTCCAAAAATATGTAGATTAGATTGAGTAGTGATTTTAAAGTGCCTATAGTTGTATGTCCATGGTTGGATGGTTGGATGAATGAATAGATGGATCAATGGAAGGATGATTGTATGGATGGATGGATGGAAGGATGATTGGATAGATGGATGGATGATATGATATGATTCTCAAGGGTCTTATCGAGAAGTCTTGTATATGCTTTAATTAAAAATTCTTATTGGTAGTGTTAAAAACCACCCATATTTACCATTATAGGGCGGTTCTGTCTACACACTACCAACACACATTTCAGTTCCAACAACATGTATAAGTGCATGTCGCATCTTCTGTATAGCAGAGCTTCTCAATCTTTAGCCCCGGGGATATCTTTAAATGTAAAACAAACTCCACAACAAAGCTAACCTTAATCTCATTTTTAAACCAACTAAGAAGTTAAAGGTTAAGGGGCCCTGCTTAGGGGCCAATCAGTGGCAGATTGGTGGTGCTGGGAGTTAAAGCTATAATGCTCTGATCAACAGTTGAATATCTTTACCAGTGGTAGTGCAATGGTTAAGGTGTTGTACTGCTAACTGGGAGATCAGGGTTCGATTCCCAGCACTATCCACTGTTGGGCCCCTGATTAGAAATCAGATAGATATATGGTTGAATAGATGGATGGATAGATGATTGGATGGATGGATTAACCCCTAATTGCTCAGATGTATAAAGGAGTGTAAGTAAATGCCATTAATTTACATTTGCACAATTTTTTTTTGTTATACAACTGAGCAATTGGGGGTTAAGGGCCTTGCTTAGGGGCCCAGCAGTGGTGGCTTGGTGGGGCTGGGAATCGAACCCGAGTCCTAAAGTTGGTAGTCGAACAACTTAACCACTGCCCTACCACTAAAATGTAGGCTACCCTTAACGGCTAAGCTAATTTATATAATTTATATAATATATTATAAACCCGGTGTTTGTTTCCAGGTTTTAGAATTAGTTAACAGCTATTTATTTCAAGTGAGCAGTCAAACCGACTAATAGCTATGAGAACTTAATGAACATCTTAGCTTTGATAATAATGAACTGTAATCTTCAGCACTGTAACAACATAATAACAGCTTGAAAACACATACGGACACATAGCCATGTGTGGAAAACAAACGCCACAGCCCTCCACAGTGAAGCTGAATTTAATTCTCATCATCGAGATTTTTCAATTCAATGTGTTCAATAAGATTTGTGCTTTTCGACACAGAAAACCTTGGCTATGGTTCTAATGCCCCATCGTGTATCTCCGGGCTCAACTTTAAGAACCTTTGATATAGACAGTACATTCACGTCTACACTCCAGGGTGTTGGAGAGGCTGTTGTTTGGACACACTCTAATTATCACTCTGTGAAAGCAATCTGTTTTGTTAGGGATGCTGCAGGTTGGCATTGTTTCTGAAGAGCACTTCAGTCTTCCCGGCTTTGCGACACATAGTATGGGTGTCAATTACTCTACGCAGTTACACTCCGTATAACAAACACAGAGTCACAGAGGCTGAGGAGCATGCTCTATAACCCTAACCCATTAATAACTTCATTCACTCCTATTGTCTTTTAAACTCTCTCTCTCTCTCTCTCTCTCTCTCTCTCTCTCTCTCTTTATCTGTCAGGTGTCACTGAAGCAAGATTGCTTCAGGCACCAATAGAAATTCAGTTCCTGCTCTAATGATATAGTTCACTGGTTAAATTAAGCATGGTAGATTTAGTATCATTAAAACAAGCAACTCCAGGAAGGAACAGAATCAGGATTAAATGAAGGGGAAGTGTGAATGATTCCCTATCCGATCATCAAGAATCAGAGAATAAAGAGATTCATGGACAAAATATCCAAGAGTTTAAGTTAAAAAAGGGCTTAGTGGTTTGCACTGTTGCCTCACAGCGAGGTCCTGGGCCTGATTCCCAGGCAGGGACCTTTCTGTGTGGAGTTTGCATGTTCTCCCTGTGCTTCCATGGGTTTACTCCAGGTTCTCCGGTTTCCTCCCACAGTCCAAAAACATGTTGGGTTGATTAGTGAGTCTAAATTGTCCTTAGGACTGAGTGTGACTGTGTGTGTGGCCCTCTAATGGACTGGCGACCTGTCCAGGGTGTACTCATTTACATTACATTTACATTTGCAGCATTTGGCGGACGCCCTTATCCAGAGCGACTTACAATATTTCTTGTTATACAACTGAGCAATTGGGGGTTAAGGGCCTTGCTCAGGGGCCCAGCAGTGGTGGCTTGGTGGAGCTGGGAATCGAACCCACAACCTTCGGGTTGGTAATCCAACGCCTTAACCATGAGCCACCACTTCCCCTACTCCTTCTGCCTTTTGCCCTTGGGATAGATTTCAGCAGGTCCCAGTGACCCCGAATAAGTGGGTATAGAAGATGGATAAATGAATATATTTTTGCTTATTAGGTTTTTAAATTGTTGCATATGAAAAACATTTTTTTTAGCCCTCATTAATCGTCGGTTGTCAGACATTTTTGTTAATCGTCTCATTCCTGTAATTTACCTTTTTCTTTATTCAACACTGTATAATTGCGAACAGGAACATGGATCATTTAATTCAGTTTTTTTTTGTTTGTTTTTTGTTGTAAAATTATGAAAGCAGCACACACAGGCTCACAAAATAAGTAATACAAGCCATTTCTAGTCATTTGTGTAGACCACACATGATGTCCTATTTTCCTGTCCTGCTCTCAGCACAGTGGGAAATGATGACAATGGAAGGTTAACCTTGCCTGGGACCTTGAAAGAGGCCTGACTGCAGGAGTGTAAAAGAATTGACCCCAAGCTACTAGAAGAAGGTGGACACTACAGGGATCTCCACTGTCCCAGATCAGAGGGGTGTAATTTAGTTCTATAGTGAAAAATAAAGATGCTTTTTTTGGAAACCGTTGTGATTGGATGATACAGTATAGAGAATATTATAGTCAGTGGCTACGTCTGAAAATCGGCAGAAAGTGGTAGTACAGTGGTTAAGGTTTTGACCTAACTGGAAAATCGTGGGTTTACAATCAAGCTGTTACTGCTGGGCCCCTGAGCAAGGCCCCTAACTCTTAACTGCTCAGATGGAAAAATGATTTATATGTAAGTTGCTCTGAATAAGGGCAAAATATATATATGCAAAAATATACTTTCATACTATATAGTATGTGAAACTGAGTATGCGAGGTGAGTAGTAGGAGTGTGCGGTATGACCAAAATTTTTATGGTTTGAGTAATTTTATTTCAAGTTAAAGTTATATTTCCATTTATAGCTATTTTTAATTAAAGGTATTTATTTTGGAAAATTAACAAAAAAACGTATTTATAATAATAAACTTGAATAATTAAGAAATTAAAATGGCTTCAGCTTATTTAACAATTTTTTTTTTCTTTTTTGGGGCCTTGATAAATATCATAAATAAAAAGTAACAACAAATTTCACTGTCTCTTACATTTCACAGATGTTTGGACAAACCTTATTATTATAAACTTTCTTAATTACCATCTTTCACATCTATAAAATAAATACTACTTAAATACGAGAGAAAAATATGAATTATAAAAATATAAATATGCAAACACTTAAAAAATTCTCATCGTTTTTTCTTGTTCTCCCAGCGTTGTCCCCAGTCTGACATGCAGCGTTTTCAGGGCTTGCAAAATAATTCAATGGCTGTGCAACAGATCGGTACCGTCACTGAGAAATATTTTGTAAATTTAGTACTGACACTTCCTATACACAGTTTGCTGTAATTTTATTCGGACATTGGGGTGGCACTGCCCAAACATGGGGTATTGAATGCTCACTTGTGTTTTACTTTCACTTTTAATACAAGAGCAAATGTTCAAATGTGATTTTAATACCCCAGCTATTGACAGTACCACCCCAATGTACAAGAATCACAGACAACATACTGTAATTATCTCTCTTTAACAGAATGCAAAAGCATAGAAATATATTACTTTCTACCTACATTTTGGTAGCCTAACTGTTAGACCTGCCCACTTGTTTATGTCCATGTCGTGGTATACCTGGATTAAACAAATTCAACATATTTCAATTGATAATTTACTAAGTGGTAGAAATATCTACCGTAATATAGTATGTCCAAATCTTTAGTATGTAAAAAATAGTGGACGAGAAGTCCCCAGATGATCTATAGCACTACTTCCACTTAGATGTAAAAGTGGAATGAACACTTTACTATCCCATAAGCCCACAAAATAGACGTTTCGTCATATGTGAAAGTGGTGGAAGGCGGCAGTATTTTTCATATAGTATTTTTTAAGTAGTAACATTGTTTATTGTGGTTAAACATTATCTAACATTAAATTTGCTGTTGTGATAACATTGTATATCATGTGCCAGTATTAAAATTTAGTTTAGGATTTAGTACAGCCGAGTTTCATTTATACTACACAAAACTGTCCTATATCAAACATACTTTTTAACTTTCCGAAAAGAATGTAATTACTCAAATGAAATACTATTTAAGTAAAGTGCAATTTTGGACATAGCACGTAAGTCAATTAAAGTCACAGTAAATCTCTATAACATCAAATCCAACATCCGAAGTTCTCCGCTAACAATGTGTGTATCGGCATTAGTGAGTTAAAGTGTTTTAAAAGCAGTGGTTGTGTCAGCAGCAGTTATTTCGATCGAGCCAGTGGAGTGCGGGAACAAGTGGCACTAACAGTAAAAGTACTATTGCTAGTTTGGGCAACACATATTGATGGAAATGGTTGCAAAAATGCCTCTTGCCTTTTTTTCCCTTCATAGGGATCTGTTGGATTTTATGGTCACTGCACACCCACCAGTCACAGGAGTGCATTAGTTTGCCACTAGAGCCGGCAGGCAATAGTGCTTTTTTATTTGTTTATAATGTCAAAGCGTTCCACAAATGGCTGAGGCTGTGGCGTAAATTGTGCATACTTACATTTAGGCAATTGACAAAGCTCGTTACAACAGAAAAGGACCTCGATTCATCGCAAATGGACAGAAAATCGGGATGTTGGGAGAGGTGCAGGGTGGGGGCAAGGGGGATACAGCGGCGGTAAATTGAAAAAGAAAACAAGGATTGAAGGTTTCGTGCAAGGTTCGGCGCACTACACAAAAAATACTAGAAGGATAGTAGGGGTTGATATAATAATAAAGCTTTGAATTAATCTATACCAATACTGTGAATATTGTCAGAAATTTAATTTTTAGCCTTAATGGTTACTCATAGTGGGTGGGACCAGAAAAGACCCAAGCCGGATTCGAACCCAGGTCTCCGGAGGGCAACCGCGCATGTGGGTCTCGGCGCCATGGCGTAGTGGGTTAATGTGTGGTTGCCCTTCAGTGACCTGGTTTCGATTCTGGCTTGGGTCCTTAACAGTTTCCCCCCTTCCAGCTTATCGCTCTCTGTCCTATCAATAAAGGAATCGAACCCAGTTCACTGGAGGGCAACCACGCATGTGGGTGCCAGCACCATGAGGTAGTGGGTTAATGTGTGGTTGCCCTCCAGCGACCTGGATTCGATTCCGTCTTGCGTCCTTTCCGGTCCAACCTCCCACTCTTTCGGTCTCCCCCAACTCAGCTTATTTACCTCTGTCCTATCAATAAAGGAACCGAACCCAGCCCACTGGAGGGCAACCGCGCATGTGGGTGCCGGCACCATCGTGTAGGCACCTTAACCCACTGCACCACGGCGCTGGCACCCCCATGCGCAGTTGCCCTCCTGCGACCTAGGTTCGATTCCGGCTTGGGTCCTTTCTGAAACCCCCTCCTCTCTCTCTCTCGCCCTGCTAAAAAAGGCAAATACCCCAAAATTGTCTTTTTAATTGGTCGGCGAATATACAGTCTGTTAAAATATGCTTTATTTTTTTTTGTTAAACAGTTTATTTGGCAAAGAAAGCTGATTGTTATTCTTGGTGTTCTTTAGTACCGGCACACTGAGTGCTGTTTCTTACATGTGAGGCGAAAGACGCAGGTGTGAAGCACAAAGAGAAACATCACATCCTGTCTTTATGATCTAACACCCTGCCGTACACTCTGTAAAGGGGTTGATGGCTCAACAACAGCCAAGAAAGACTGATGAAATGATTCCTCCATTGTCTTTATGATTTTTTGATGGATAATAAGGTTATCTGGGAGATGAAGAAAGACTAGAGTCTGTGTCTGTGTAAAATATCAGCAGAATCAGCAGAAGCGTTCTGGATCACATATGCGAAGTCCAAGATCTCTTCTTTTCCTTCTTAACCATCTGTCATTTTCACTCTGTTTGTTCCAGACAACATGTACATCTGTTACCATGATCTCTCTCGTTTATCTCTCAATATCAGCATATTCCAGTGATATTTAATCTTTAGTGAGTTTAACCAATACAGTATCTCCCGACGCACTGCTTATCATGGCTCTTTTGTTTATTTGCCTTTTATGCTGTTTATCAGTGTCATCCTGAAAAAACACTTCTAGTTTCTCACTATATACACACATACACACTGACGTATAGACAGACAGACAGACAGATAGATAGATAGATAGACAGACAGACAGACAGACAGACAAACAGACATATAGACAGGTAGACAAATATATCTGATTTTTTTTCTTTATTACAGTCCTGCGCTACAGCGCCACAATGGTTAAACCATGCTACTGCAGGTTCTTACGTCAGATCATGTAAGATCAAACAACAACAAACAAAAAATTGTTGTCGATTGGTCGATAATGTCGATTTATCGATTTAAACATTTGCAACTATCCCATAATGTGATTAAATAAATCTAATTTTCACAGGAAATTATTTTTCTACAACACAAGATCTTGAGTTTATATTCCGGTGTTGACACGGCCACGTATCACGGCCCATTTTGTCTAAACAGGAAAATTTACGGCATAACTGTTTCTCTCCTGTTATTCATAGCACCAAAACGCAATCGTGAAGCGTCTGTAAGCTCCTGTATGTAGCAGAGAGCAGATATAGTTTTCTCCATGTCTGATTCTAGTTTGTAGCTGCTATGTGATAGTAGCTAGTGATTTCCGACTAGCTAAACCAGATTAATGAAAAAAAGGGTGAAAGGAAGGGAGAATTTTGGATATCTTTAGGCGGACAGACACATATAGATTAAATATGATAGTAAACACAGTTATACCAAATGTATTTGCTACGGTTAATGTACTAAAAAACTACTTAAAAAAACAACAACACATAGTCGGATTACTGTGATCATTTAATTGGTGTTACTCGTCTTTGTGTAAATATCACGCTTCACTATAAGTGAAGGCTGCGATCCAAGCCAGCAATATTTTTTTTAAAGAAAAGTAGAGTGTGGACGTTTCTCGTTAAGTAATGTCAGCGCAGATGAAGAATATAAAGTAGGATTTTCAGCTAATTATTCTTCTATTCGGGTCCCCAAGTGAATCCGCACCACATTTCTTATTAGTGTTACAGAATGTCCTTGCAAAGTCAGTATCTGGTGTCTTGGGAGCTGAGCGACTAAAGGGCCAATTGCAGTTTTAAGAAATAAAACCTCCAGCATCTCGGAGGTCTTAGGGAGATGACTGATGAAAAGCGAGAGTAAGAAAGGGAAAGAGAATAAAAAAGGTAGACAAAAGGGTTTGATGGCATCTCCAGAGTTTGCTTATTTGGGTAGCGAGTGTCCTCTGAAACAATTAACAAAGATGAAAAGATTGTGTTTTTTGCTGTAAGTTTAAGTTCAGGGTTTATTTGAGACTCACTTTCTTTTAACCTTTATTATTTTTTTTTCTTTCTTTTATTTTAAACAACAGCACTTATAATATTAATGAAAATATCAGCTAGAATCAAGGGGAAGGTGTACAAGACAGTGGTGAGACAGCTATGATGTATGATTTAGAGACAGTGGTGAGACAGCTATGATGTATGGTTTAGAGACAGTGGTGAGACAGCTATGATGTATGGTTTAGAGACAGTGGTGAGACCAGCTATGATGTATGGTTTAGAGACAGTGGTGAGATCAGCTATGATGTATGGTTTTTTAGAGACAGTGGTTTAGAGATGAGACCAGCTATGATGTATGGTTTAGAGACAGTGATGTGGTAGAGACAGAGACCAGCTATGATGTATGGTTTAGAGACAGAGACAGTGACAGTGTGAGACCAGCTATGATGTATGGTTTAGAGACAGTGGTGAGATGAGACCAGCTATGATGTATGGTTTAGAGACAGTGGTGAGACAGTGGTGGTCAGCTATGATGATGTATGGTTTAGAGACAGTGGTGAGACCAGCTATGATGTATGGTGGCCCAGCTCAGCATGATGTATGGTTTAGAGACAGTGGTGAGACCAGCTATGATGTATGACATGACCAGATGTATGGTTTAGAGACAGTGGTGAGACCAGCTATGATGTATGGTTTAGAGCCACTGGCGCTGAGGAAGAGACAGGTGGCAGAGCTGGAAGAAGCAGAGCTGGTTGGACAGGATTAGGAACGAGTTCATTAGGGGGACAGTTAACTCATGTTAGATGTTTTCAGGAGAAAGTCTGGGAAGCCAGATTGAGGTGGTTTGGACATGTCCAGAGGAGGAATAGTAAATATATTGGTAGGAGGATGTTAGAAATAAAGCTACCAGGCAGAAGTCAAAGAGGCCTTAATCCTTAACTGCTTCGTTGGATAAATGAAATGAATAAGATAAATGCTAAATGCCATAAAGTGTAAATTTGTATGATTATTATCATTATATAAGACGTGAAGGTCTGCTGAGCATATCTGTTTTTCCACACACCACACACCGCTGTCCTCTTATCATTACACTTTAGGTGTGTAATCTCACCCCTCACGTCTCCCTGTGGTCAGAGGACCTTGTAATCCAGTGGTAATTACCTCCACCTTATCCTCATGAGAACTTCTAGCTCTAGTGTGTAAGTGAGACTCAGACAAATCAGATTGCATAACCTGACCTCACCTTTAAATTATAAGTTGAGAAATATAATATCTAATCTAAATATCTAAACAAATAAATGGAGGGAGGGGAACGAGAGGGGAGGGAAAGGGGAGAAGGGGTATTTTAGGTAAAAACAGACAGAAGGATCTACGTTATTAGAATAATAATATTAATAACAATTAAATCTACTACAACTTTTATAATGAATCCCACCTTCACAATGTAACAGGAATTAAAGGTTTTGTTTTATTTTTTATTGCAGTTAAAGGGTTTCATGTAGAGTTTCATGGCCGGCACACACATGCACAAGATGTTGCACTCCAGTGACCCGGGTTCAACTCAGAGCTCGGGTCCTTTCCTGTCCCACCTCTCTTTCTCTATCCCCATTTCATCCCTCTGTCCTATTAATAAAGGCAAAATAGCCCAAAAATATCTTAAAAAAAAAAAAGAGTTTCCTGGCCGGCACCCACATGCACAAGTTGTCCGGGGGTCCTTTCCTGTCCCACCTCTCTTTCTATTTCCCTATTTCATCCCTCTGTCCTATTAATAAAGGCAAAATAGCCAAAAAAAATTCTTCCTGATCGGCACCAACATGCACAAGTTGTAGCACTCCGGCGACCCGGGTTCAATTCACAGCTCTTCTTTCTCTCTATCTCCCCAATTTCATCCCTCTGTCCTATTAATAAAGGCAAAATAGCCAAAGAAAACGAGTTTCCTGCATTCGTTTTATTACTAATAAACGTTTCGTTTTTGTGTTAGATTTTTATTTAGCACAATTTGTTTTCTAATATTTGAAGATATATATTTATCTCCTATCACTTATCAGTAAGTAACACACGCCAGACTGTGCTGTCATACCAAACAAATACACACATGCATCTGCAATAGTATTACCCACCTGAGGACTAAAATGTATTTTTTAGTAACTGCACAATCTCCAGTGTGCTATTTTGCTAAAACTACAGCAATTTGCTAATTAATACAATGATTCACTGATGCATAAAGAGAGAATTCTGTTTTTTCTTAAACATTTTTGTTTGGATTTAATGATTTGGAAAGTGCATAAGACAAATGAGTTCCTGTTCCTGTTTACAATTACAACTTACTTACAATTACAACTATAACTATACCTCTTTCTCCTTTTCTTTCTCTCTCTCTCTCTCTCGTCTGGTCTCTCTCCTTTCTCTGTCTCTCTCGTTTTCCTCTTTCTGCTTTTATCTCTCTTACTCTCTTTTTCTTCTCTCTCTCTCTCTCTCTCTCTCTCTCTCTCTCTCTCTCTCTCTCTCTCTCTCTCTCTCTCTCCTCTCTCTCTCTTCTTTCTTTCTTTTTTTCTTTCTTTCTTTCTCTGTCTCTCTCCTTTTCTCTTTCTCTCTCTCTCGCTCTCTTTCTCTGTCTTTCAAAAACCAGTTCGTATCATAACTGGGACATTTTTGACACCTGAAACTGCGTTCAGAACTTGTCCTTTCGTGTGTGTGTGTGTGTGTGTGTATGAAACGGAGCCACTGTAATCCTTAAATAAACTTTAAATCTCTGGATAATTTTTAGGAATATTATTATAGTAGAAAAGTGTTTAATTGTGTTGTCACAACCTGTAAAGTTTCGAGCTCATCGTTTAATGTTATCAGAAACGTTACCTGTTCTGCGTAAATATCGCATTGAGCTCAATGATCGAGAAATGACCTGATGTAGTTTTCTAATAAGAAATGCAATTACATGTGAAACGTGAATAAAATGATGTTGTGCTCTACACACACCCCAAATAATAATGGGTCAATAGATTTTTTTTTTTTTTTTTTTGCTGCTGCACTGAGTAATTTGTACGCATGAGGGAAGAATTATTACCTTGCTGCTCCTGATGACAAAAACATATACACACAAAACAAAGACACACACACAAACCAGCCAAATAGAGCACATGAAATATCTGACATTGGGCTGGGCGGTATGGCGGTATATATGGTTACCGCACAATAAATGATCAACTGTATAGTCAATAGTCAATTGTCATTTTTTTATTACATGTGTACCTCTACATGTATATAAGTGGGCGTGGCTAATTCCCAGGCAATGTGTATTATAATATTTAATCTTTTTTTATAAGTATATTTCATTATTTTTCGCTGTTATTTACTTGGTATTTATTTATTTATTTATTTATTTCACACCTGTGTGAAAGATGTTAATTGAGGAGAGTTTATAATAATAATGTTCGTCTACACGACTGTGACATGTGACATACAGTGGAATTGGTTGTTATATTAAGGTTAATACAAGTTCATATTTCATTTACTCTATTAAGCAAGGACAAAATAAAAGTCATTTTCATTTTAGTATTTAGTATTTAAGTTTTTTGTTGAATTTCGTAATAACCACCTGTTTAAATAACTATATCCTGTAATAAATCATTACCGTTAAATACATTTATTAATGCCAGGAAAATATATTTATTTATATTAAGCGACTTACATTTATTTCATTGATAAAAGAGAGAAACAGCAGGGTTAAGGCCTTGCTTGGGGGCCCAGCTAGGAATCAAAAACAAAAATCTTCCGGTTAGCAGTCCAGTACTTTAACCACTGAGCTACCACTTTTCCAAATAGAATTTTGGTCATATCACCCACCCCTAATACAGAATTATTTTCTCAAGATAAATGAAGAATTCCAATAAACAAAGTTTAATCCACAGTTCCAAGGAAACGGTAGCGCAAATTTTAGCATCATGGGAATAAAAGATATGTAAGAAACAGATAAACATTGTGTTTTCCACCATGTTGTAGTAACCAACAATCAGAGACTAAACACTGTTCAATTAAGTGAAATGCGTACATCTCTTGTTGGTGCCGGGAATTGAATCCAGGATCTTACGAGAAGCAACCCAACACCTTAAACACTGAGCTACCAAGGCCCCAAAGCAGGGCAGAGAAAAGATACTTTGCAGAATTGATGTACGGCTATAATCCTAAATAAGACGTTGAGACGTTGCAGAAGCTCTCGTTAAGTGAATGCTAATCATGGCACTGGCACAGTGAAGGTAGGCCATACAAGGAGGTGGAAGCTAATGGCAGGCATTAGTTTTAAAATCCAGACACTAATGCACCTCGTGTCAGATTAAAGCAAAATTTATCAGCACAGGTAGCTATCAGTAGATGGGGAATATAGAGATCTCCCATTAGACTGTTATTAAGGGTGTCCTGCATTGTCTCAGGGTAATATTACCGTGCACTTTGGTATAGATTTAAAAGTATACTAGATACTCCAAAAAGATTCACGCTCAATGTCCTGTGGTGCCAAGTCTGTGACAGATTTATTTTGCTTTTTGTCCCTAAGAAGATTAAATAACAAGGACCTACTGTGTATGAGTGCTACAAGCGCAGTCTGGGTGGCCATGCTGGTTGGTGGTTTAAAGATCTGCACTCTTCTCTCTAGGAACTCCGGCATATAGATAAGATTTCAAAAGGGTTAGTATACACATATCTGGCAGAGAGGATGGTGCTAATCACTCTTAATGGCATGCATCAGCCAGGTTGGTGGTGAGCTACATCAGATCCTGGCCAGGATGTTCAACCATTATAAGAAAAAGAGTCCTAACCATGACTTTACACTGCAGAGCCCAGCTCCAGGAAAGCTTTCTGTGCTTCCATATTAAATGGGCAGTGGTGGCTTAAATCAACACTGCGTTGTTGATTGGAAGATTAGGAAGACCTGGGCTTAAAAGCCACCGCTGCCAAGTCTGCCACTGTCGTGTCCTTGAGCAAGACCCTTAACCCTTCCTTCTCCAGGGGTGCTGTATCATAGCTGACCCTGCGCTTTGACCCAAACCTTCGAAGGTGGGATATGCAAAGAAAGAAAAAAAAATTCACTATATGTTGTACTGTATATAATCATGTATAAGACAAATAAAGTTAAAATTTAAAATTTGCTATCATATAGTGCTCAGCTCAGAGACCACTAGAGCAAAAAACTGGGTCCTTTAGATACAGGGGCAGTACCTCATGCTGTTTCTGCTTTCAGGAGAACTACTTGGTATACTATATATAAACAAAAGTCTCGCTTACTTAGCGGATGAATCCAGGAACAGCCAGAGATATGTGAGTGCAACACATTCATCAATACACCATGGTGCAGTACTAAAAATATACTCACCATGGCAGAATAGATGTGAGAAGGCAGTCACCAGATTTGGAGAAGAGGTTACCTGTAGTTCAGACCACAGGCACATACTGATTAGCTGAGAGCACCATATGGTGTCCATGTGGTTGAACAGACAGGAGAATATGGATGGATAACAGTGGAATTTTCTAGCAAATCCTACATCATACAGTAACCCCAATGTGGAAAGGTCATGACGTGCATGTTCATGCAAAGAAGTCAGATTCCAGATGACTCTCACCACCGCTGGCGGTTAGGAGGCATGTGAGACAATCTGTGCTACTGATATATGATAAAAAGAGCTCATTTTCCAGTAATAGTACCATTAAATATGGCCATATACAGAATACTTGTGCGGAAAGAAGAACCATGTCTTGTCTTCCATGATGCATTGCATATATTTTTCCTGCACAGAGGTATTTCACACTGATATAAACGTCAGCCCAAAAAAATTGTGCTTTCTCAATGATGCCAGAAGGTGATGTTAAATCAGATGGATTATAAAGACAGAATAAGCGCTATAGCTACAGAGAGTCATTTTTTATCTGGTAAGTAAAGTACGCCTTTATTGCATTTACTCTGTATAAAAGCACTTCTACCAGTATAGACATAGGTTTCATCTGGATCCTCCATGGATGGTTGGTTAGATAAATGGATGGATGGTTGGGTGGATGGATGGTTGGATAAATAGACGAATGGCTGGATGGGTACTTGAATAAAAGGATAGACGGATAAATGCTTGAATGGGTGGCTGGATAGATGAAGGAATGGATGGATGGATGGTTGGATGAATAGATGGATAGAGTGATGATTAATGAATCGATGCACCTACAACAGTTTTTCAAGTAAATTATTTAAGCCGATTAGTACATGAGACCTTTTGGTCCATCTTTTTTTATCAAGTTGATTAAAATTAGTGCATAATACCGAAAAAAGGCTGTCTAGGAAGTGCCACACATGGGACATAGGATGGGTTTGTGTAGAAGACACAGTTTTAGAAGAGACTGTTTTTAGAATAGATGTTCCCCTGCAGCTTAGGCCTACATGGATATGAGATGAGAAGCGGGTTTGTATGTGTTGTATTCCTGACAGCAGAACAATATGCTCGATCATCTCTTTTTTCAGGCAGCCTAGGGAGTGATGGGGGAGGATGCAGCAGAAAACAAAAGCTGAGTGAGCACGCTGATAGGAGATATCGCCAAGCCCAATCATTAACTGGACCTGAGAGAGAGGGTAGGACAGCCGCTCTTTTACAAAACGTCTCTCTCAGTATAACAACGTGTCATCGGATAAATTACAGTCGGTGGTCGATACGGATTGCTGATTTTTACTCTTTAAAAAAGATGCCGTTCTTAAGAACAATACATGAACAAATGGACTTAAAGGATGTAAGAATTACGTTTTAAATATCACAATATCAGCGACGTAATCCTTTCTGTCATTTCATTTAATAGTAATAGTATGCTTGTTTACCATTTTGGACCGCTCGAATTGTAAATGTAAATGTTTTGACTGGGTGTCTGTACTTTTCTACTAAAATGTCAGCACATAGTCCGCTCTATTACCGCGACTGTAAGAGCCTCATAACCTGAATTCATTATTCTGCCTCATTATCATTCAGCCTAAATAAAGCCATAAGATGATCTGAAATGAGTTTCTCTCAGGCATGAATAACAACCTGTTTTATAATACCGCATCTCCCAAAAGAGCAAAGAGAGACGATGTCTGCTAGTGATATTAACTGTGATGCACAAGTAATTCTAGTTAAAATTTTACATGTATTTTAACTAAAATTAGCTGCCTGAAAAAAGAGATGATCGAGCATATGGTTCTGCTGTCAGGAATACAACACAGGCCTAAGCTGCAGGGGAACATCTATTCTAAAAACAGTCTTCTCTTAAACAGTGTGTTCTACACAAACTCATCCTTTGTCCCGTGTATGGCCTTTCTTAGACAGCCTTTTTTTTTGGTATTATGCACTAATTTTAATCAACTTGATAAAAAAAGATGGATCAAATGATCTAATTTTCTAATCAGGTTTAATAATTTGCTTAAAAAAACTATTTAGGTGCATTGATTCATTAACACATTATCCATCTATCCAATTATCCATCTATTTATCCATTTTTTCATCCAACTATCCATTCAACCATCCATCTAACTATTTATCCAACCATCCATCTATCCAACCATCTATCGATTCATCCAACCATTCATCTATCCATCCATTCATCCAATCATTTATCCATCCAACCATACATTCATTGCTACTGATATTAAATGTGATGGACACATAATTCTAGTTAAAATTGTATGTATTTTAGTGAATATGTAAATGTATGTTTTATTTTGCACCAAAATAGCATCAATCATGGACAAAGCTGCATGATTGACTACTCCTGGTTAAAACACATGACAGACACCTGGAACTCTCCACCAGCTAGGAAGCATAAGAGGGGCTGTTATATTCCTTATCTTTATCTTATCTTTATCTGTATTTGTCAAATAAATTTATATTAAAAAATGAATATGGATTAATCTATGTATATTTTTGTTGAATGCCCCCAGTGTACCCCTGCCACTGAAGGCCACTAGGGGGAAAACCCTTAAAGAAATGGCAGCACAAGCCATTCTGATTAAGAAGGTTAATAATTAGTCTTAATTAGATCTAATATCAAAAAAACTGGTGGAGGTAGTAGTAGTAGTTTTGGTTTGTGGTGGTTTCTAACAGATTTTCAAGTGCGTTTCAAAAGTTCATAGTATCATTTATGTTAAAGCTGCCTTAATTCAATATTTATACATTCAGTCGGTGACAAAGCGCCTGTGAGATTTTACAACGTATTCATAAATAAACATATTATAATATAATAATAAGCGTATTAATAAACTAGTTCACTAATGTATTGTAGGCCACAGTGAACACGATCAGGTGGTTAGTAAGGGTGTCATAAATGTATAATTTTTTGTTATTCCAAACTTTTTTTGTTATTCAGAGCTTTTTTTTTATATTCTGAGCTCACCATCGCTGCCAGCCCAGTTGGTGGATCAGCATTTGGAGACAATGAGGCAGTTTCCCGGTGACGATCTTGTCTTCTAGACAGCCATCCGGACAAGACTGCGCTATGGAATAACCTACTGGTTTGTCTGGTCAGAGTAGAACTGACCTCCAGACTGAGCCTGGGTCCTCCCAAGGTTTTTTCTCCATTTCGTTACTGGTGGAGTTTTGGTTCCTTGACGCCGTCGCCTCTGGCTTGCTTAGTTGTGGATTTATAGATATTAATTAAATGAAATGTATCAGTGAGTGTTTAATATTGTGTATTTTATGTAATTCTGTAAAGGTGCTTTGAAACAATGCCGATTGTTAAAAGCGCCATTTAAATAAAGGTGACTTGACTTGACTATAATGTATCTGTTGAATGTGATTTTATTGTCTAACAATCTACAGTATATATTTGTCCTCTCGCCAAATGAAACCAAACACTTCCCACACACATCCTTTTATCCTGTCTCGTCTTGAATCCCAGGCCGAGTAAACAGGGTGTACCATGTAATCCAGCTCTAAGTTTTGTAACAATTAAATTTAACTATGAGACTCTTATTATGTAAACAATTGACTCAATAATTATAAGCAAGCGTTTTAAAGCATAGTTGGGGTAGTGGCTGCACAAGTAGGTCACATGACTATAACACATGACTGTATATGTAAGCTGGAATTAGTTTTTCCTTCTCCTTTTCTTTTTTAAAAAAAAAATGCTATTATTCCGACCCCCCGAATAAATTCATTACAAAAAACAGTACACTTTAAACATGAATAAATAAATAAATAAATAAATAAAGCAAATAACATCTACGTGCTCCTTTGTTGTAAATGTCAAGTTAATCTAAATTAAAGCCTTTTGAACTTATATGATGTAAAAATAAATTATTTATTTATAAGGACGCATTTTAAGTTGTTTTTCCAGCTCTTTTGAAAGTGTGTGTTGTAGCAATTTCTAAATCACACACTCTCACACAACGGCTTTATTGTATGTCCCGACTACGCACGCAACAGATGGTGTTACTGCACATGGATTTACTCCACTGTTCCACGTTTAAGAAAAAACTAAAGACAAATAAAACGCTTCTCGATGCCATTCCTAACATATGGCACACTAAGATGCTTTAAAAAGGATTGTTTTGAAAAAAAAAAAAAAAAAAAAAAACACCAGTTAACACACACTTCGGTGTTAAAATACCGCTGCACGTAGCGCAGCCAACATCTATGCTGACAAATTCTCCAGGCAGATCGAAAAGCCCAGCGGAAGCCTTCAGCTCAGTTTTCCATCCACAACACACAATTCAAGCTGCGCTAAAGCCTCCCACAGCCACCCTGCTGTCAGTATGTATTCTCATGCCTCATTCTGCCTTGTACTACACTTTACGCTACACTATAAACCGATTCGCTCTGTAGCGTCTCGCCGTGATGTTCTTACAAAGCCGGCATGTGTCGCAAACTAGCGCGTTTCATGCGTTTCTTGTAAGGTGACCGAGTTGATGGTGATTTATTTTCCAGGAGAATATTTTAGAAACACGTTCTCAGTTGGCCTCCATGCCCTCGTTTTGATCCATGCTGTCACTTTACATACGACAAATCGACGCAGAGTTGAGAAACACAGGTTTAGAAGTTTAGACCTGTAGTCCTACTGGGAGCTGAGATGAGAGGTTCGACTCTGGAACGGCAGTGGCGCGCTCCAATTACCGAGTATCTCCTGAAAGGATCAACGGGGAGTGCTCCTGATACAACACTGATCTGACAGTTTCTCAGAAGGAAATCGAGAGGCCAGACAGCGTCACCCCACAAAATTATTCTCCCAGGGCGGGGGGATGACAGTAAAAAAAAAAAAAAAAAAAAAAAACAACTGAAAAAATACAAAGCGTGGGCAGTATTTTATATCCAACGAAGCTCATTTGTAATCAAAGACTGAAGACGAAGCCTGAAGAGCTGTGGTGGAAATCGTATGAATGGCATCGGATTTCCAGATAATAATTTCTGCCTTCTTGAAATATTTTCAAACCGTATGAAATAAGAGGTTTAAATATGTTTATCGTTGCTATTTCGATGCAAATTGTTTGCTTAGTTCTTTATTTTAGTTCCATGCCGTTTGGGTTGTGGCAGCACAGGTTGCCTTTATTCGTTAGTAGGTCACATGATCACAACATATATGTAGGCGTGTATCAGTGTTGGAACTTTGCACCTTATTTAAAACACTCAAAAATCTTTACTTTCTTACATAAAAATGACACTATCACAAAAATACATACTTAATTGCTTTATTCAATACTCATTCATCCAGACTAAAGGCTAAAAGCCAACAAAAAATTGTATTACCTCACCTCGTTTTTTATAAAAAACTTATAACAGTTTTAGTGCCATATTAAAAATAAATAATAAACGAGAATTACAGGAATAAAGTTAAACTAAGACAAGATTGAAGTCGAAATTACAAGGGTAAAGTTGAAGCAATACAAAATTTAAGTCGAAATTACAAGGATAATTTTGAGGCAATACGACATTGTAGTCGAAATTATGGGGATAAATTTAAGACAAAACAGGATTTAAGTCGAAATTACAAATATAAATTTGAAGCAAAACAAGACTAAAGTCAAAATTACAAGAATAAAGTTGAAGCTAGATACAAATTAGCAAAAGCTAATTGGTTGCAGTGCCGTATTTTGATATTAATCTCGTATTGCTTTAACTTTTTCTATTCTTTTCTATTTATTTCTACTTTACCTTAAAATATCATTGAAATCTTATTTTTTAATTTTTTTATTTATTTACAAATTAATAGACCTTTTCGACTATTTCTTTCGACGATATTCTGCACTGAATCGAGTTTATGTGCAACCCAAAAAAGAAGACTATTTCTTAGCATAATGTTGCTCTTCCTCATGTCAATTGTTAGTCCCACAGTGAGGAGAGCAGCACACTGAGGTAACTGGTGTATTTTTAGCAGGAAGCCGTGAGCATTGCAAAGGCCCAACATTTCAGATACCTGTGAGTAATCCAAACGTGCTGGCTGAGGCGCTCCAAAAAGACAAACAGAGTTATATATATGGTTGCTGGTTGTCCTGGCCAGGAAAAACAATATTTAGTAGTAGACGGTAGTATTGGTCATGAAACTCAGATAAAGCAAGGTGGAAACAATCCTTCCAGAGAATTTTATCATTGTAACGTCCCTACATGTGATCAACCTCGGGTTTTAGTGCATCGAATGTTATTATGGCTAGGGGTCATAGATGGGCATTTTGTGCAGTTGTGCATACTCGTTAGTGGTAGATACAGCTTTTGTCCAGGAGGGACAGAAAAAGTCCTGCAGACTTTAGCTTTAACCCAAATCAAACATACCTGAACCAACTAATCAAGGTGTTGCTAGTTACACTTGAAACTTACAGGTAGGTGTATTGAGGCAAGTTGGAGCTTAAGTCTGCAGGACACCAAGACTTTAGGACCGAGTCTTTTGACCCCTAGTGTAACGTTTCTTTTGTAAATCTGTGTTAAGTGATTGTTTAAGGCGCTGTCCAAAATCACATACTACTTAAGTAAGTATCACTTAAGTACTTAAGTGACATATTTCTTGCCTCGCATACTCAGTTTTGCTTTCTTGTTATTGGCTGTTTTCTAATGTTCTTTGCTGTGTTCATGTTTTTTGACTTCAGTTGATTGTTTCCTACTATTTAGTTTGTGTATTTGTTTTCCTGTGTTTCAGTCTATCTTTGTCTTGCTTTGTTGTGGGAGAATACAAAGAATACTGTTGCACTTTGTCGATGTTGTCATGTTATTTTGTTTTGCTAATATTACATTACTGCCTATGTAGCTAATGCTAATGCTAGTATCATGTTTAGTGTTTTTGGTTTTCTCCAAAGCCTAGTTATTGTTGTGTAGTCGCAATCTTTTGTTTTGTGTTTTTTTGTGTTTTTTTGTTGCATCCTACCAAACCTCCGATGTTTCCTGACGCTTAACTTGTATGCAAAAATAATTATTGTGTTACCTGTGGGTTTTAGTTTCGGTTAGCATTTTGGTTTTATTGGTTTAAAGGCATAAAGGGAGCTAAGATCATGTCCAAGTTTAATATACATACATAATATTACTGTAACCACTCTCTCTCTCTCTCTCTCTCTCTCTCTCTCTGTGTTACTAATGTGTAACCACAGACTAAGCACTGAACTCATGTCATTCTGCAACAAAGCCAATGCAGCAGTACAACGCACCTGACCTCTCTTTGTAACTCTTAAATGAAAAAAGGGCCCTGGATACGTTACCCCTGCTCTGAAATATTTATCTAAGCTGAAGAAAAAAACAAACAAAAAAAAAACAATTTTAATGCTTGTGAAACTGAACGCTGCATGCTTTGTCGGGTGCTCTCGGTTTATCTCTTCCGCTCTCTGGTGTCTCTTTCTTCTACTTCATGAATAATGAAGAGAAAACATCCAGCTTGTCTGTGTCGAAGAATACATGGCGCTCGGTAGTTGATCAAATAAGGTATACTAAATAATTGACGGCAGCCCTTTTATCATGCAAATAAATGGACTATAAGGAAGTCTGGGTCGGATGTGAATGTCCTGAGTGTGTGTTTGTTAGTTTCTGAGTAAGCTTTTAAAACATTCAACAATTGCTTGTGTGTTTGCTTGATGAAGAACTTCCTTCCTGTTTCTTTGGAAACTTTTACAATTAACTTAATACATTTCATACTTTGGGGTCTCCGGTTTCCTCCCACAGTCCAAAAAACATGTATGTTAGGTTAATTGGTGATTCTTAATTGCCTATAGGAGTGAGGAGTGAGTATGAGTATGCCCCTGTGATGGACTGGCTACCTGTCCAGGTTGTTCCTCTCCTGCCTTCCGCCCTTTCAGGGACAGCTGGGATAGACAGTAGCAGATGCCCGTGAATTAGGGAACAAGCGGGTGGATGGATCTAACAATCAGTAATCCAAAACTGGGTGAAGTGGGTTAGCACGCTGGCACAAACGTGGTGCTGTTGCACTCCAGGTGACCCACGTTTGATTCTGGCTGAGGGCTTTACCAGTCCTACCCTCCCCTGTTTTTCCTCTAATCAAAGGCATTAAAAGCCCTCCCAAAGAAATGGAAATAAAAACTAGTCCAACGCTGTAACCACTAAGCTATCACTTAGCTATCTCCTAGTAATACTATCATTACTGCCATGACTACTGTCTACAGTACTAATACACTGCTGTTATTTCTGGATCCCTTGTGTGTATGTGTATATTCTGTATGTGTTCATGTGTACGGGATACGTTGTAGTCTAGTGGTTAAGGTGTTGGATTGCTATTTGGAAGATCGAGGTTCGATCAGTTGTATAAAAGAAATAAATGTAAGTCGCGCTGGATAAGGGCGTCTGCCAAATGCTACAAATGTAAATGCAAACTATCCAGTTGGCCGTACAGTACAGTATAGATACAGGTCAGAGGCTCAGGGCTAATGTTCATTATACATCAAAATAGGCAAGATGTGACCGTAGTTTTCGGTGCCAGATGCTTTCAAGTATTTTAGAAAGTGCTGACATCCTGGGATTTTCATGAACAGCAGGGGCCTTCAATCCTATCCGCAAAAAAGGCCGATGTGGCTGCAGGCTTTTATTCCACCCAAATAGGAAACACTGATGGTACAAGTGGAATCAGATATGGCTGTTATTTGTTGGAAATAAAAGCATGCAGACACATCTGCCCTCTGTGGATAAGATTACGGACCCCGGCGCTGAAGTTTGCACTGACTTGTACTGAAAACAAAATAAACATCCATTAATGAGCATCATAGGTTCTGTATAGGTCTGCTTTGAGTTTGGATTGAGTATCTCAAATAAGCATTCTTAATAATACGAGTCTCTGTGGCCACAATTTTATTCTGCAGATGCCAAACCAGCGCTATCATCAATGCCACTTTCACTGATAACGTTCACGCCATTTGGCAGACAACAGGTGGTGCTGATCTTCAAATCTGATCTACCACTTTCTCCAATTTTATTGCCTGTTGTGAACAATTAAGACACTTTGATTTTCTGTTCTGTGCCTCTGCCACATGATTGGCTGATTTGATGGCTAAACCTAACAAACTGAGATATACACAATGAAAGTCTACAGATGATAAAATTAGATATGGGATTGGTAGCAGGACCTGTTGCTGATTCTGATTTGCATATTCATGCATATTCATAGAGCAAAAGTGTACAATGACAATCAGAGATCTTGAATTATTCCTTTTGTACAGAAAGAATAACGCAATCCCATCCTAAATAGCAATCATGGACACCTTCACCACACCACATTCCAGTAATATCCATGCCTACTTGTGCCGGTCCAAACCCTTGTCGAAGGTCACGACCTGTCTTGAGTTTGAATAGAGACTGTCCTGACATTAACCAGGCCAGTAATTAATCAGAGAGGGAACGAACATGAGGAAACATGAACAGAGCAATTATACCAGCAGATAAAAGCTCATTACACAATCAATGAGCTGCTTTGTTTCAAAGACCTACTAAAACCCTGTTATCCTTTGCTGGAAGCACTCTCTTCCTCCCTCCTTATTTTATTTACTTCACTTGTCTCTGTCCCCGGTGATGTCAGACCGATGATAAATAAATGAAATGGTGTAGTGGAAAGGAAAGAAAACAATACAACAAGCAGGGCAAAGCAAAATTCTTCCACAAACACGGTTTGGGTTTAGAGATCTGATCGAACCGTCTTTTTGAAAGAAAAATGGCTTAGAGGAGACGTGATTGAACATCGATATTTCTTTTTTACCTATTTGCCGGCCTCTCTCTCTCTCTCTCTCTCTTTCTCTTTACACACACAAACACAAATGTTTCGTGTGAGGACCTGCCACTGACATAAATATCAACACAGGTAATTAATGGTATGTCTTCACTAGGAATGGACGTGATTCATTGATGATTGTTAGGAATTCTGTCGATCGTAATTAATTGAATTGATGAATCATTTTTAGCAAGGTTCTCATGATTTCGTGGTGTCTGAACACAACTATTAAAACAGTGGTTCCCAACCTTTTTTTGTCTGAGACCCACTTTTTCCCCCGAAAATATTTTGGGCCCTTTCACATTTAATGATATTATCACTCTTAGCATCTCCTGCATTGCACTTTTCAGGAAAGCAGTGGTACAAATTTAGTAATTCTAACCTACAATGATTACAAAAAGATCTCAAAAGACAGAATAAAGGTTTTATTTTGGAGGGAAAAAAACACAGATTCTAGGGTAGAATGGTGGCTTAGTGGTTAGCACTGTTGCCTCACAGCAAGAAGGTCCTGTGTTCTTTCTGTGTGAAGTTTGCATGTTCTTCCTGTGCTTGCATGGGTTCACTCCGGGTTCTCCCGTTCCTCATACAGTCCAAAACATCAACGTTAGGTTTATTGGTGATTCTAAATTGCCCATAGGAGTGAGTGAAAGTGTATGTGTTGCCCTGTGATGGACTGGTGACCTGTCCAGGGTGTACCGCTCCTGCCTTTTGCCCTTTCAGAGATTGCTCTAACAGACAAGAGGGTATAGGAGATGAATGAATGTATGAATGCCTATAGATGTATAGTATTGATTTATGATATTTACACTTAACAACACTGGTACTTTGACTTACGAGTGTCCCAACTAACAGGCTTTTCGAGATCAAAGTCGTCTCTACGGCCATTTTTTTTGCTTTGAGTTGTGAGCTAAAATTCAGGTTACGAGTCAGCTTCAGACACCCAACCGCTAGTTGGCGTAGCGAACACCACAGTGAACACCGTGTCTCACTCGATAGCTAGTCAGACATGCGCGTTAGCAAGTGGAGTCGTCTGATCTCCAAGGTAAATGCTGTACATTATACTTATTAAAACCAGTTTATTGCAGTACATCCTATTGTACTGTTTTTTATACAATATTTGTTATTTATAAGTTTATTTTTCTTATTTAAAACCTTATTTAAAAACAAACAAAAAAAAAAAAGTGTTTTTTTGAGAAACCGGAACGGATTAATGGCATTTCAATTCATTTGAATAGAAAAAAATTTATTTGACATACGAGTAATTTGAGTTACGAGCTCCGTCACGGAACAAATTAAACTCGTTAAGTCAAGGCACCAACACTTAAGCACATTTAAGCACACACACGCACACATGGATAACGGTTTATCTTTATACACGGTGCAATAAGCAAACAAATACAGACTGATGTTTGTCTTCAGCATTTCATATACAGTAACAAGTGTGAGCACATCAGATCAAAGCAGAGAAGCAGGAAAGCAGTGAAGCTGCACATGCGGTAAAACGGTGTTGTAAACGTGGCCCACTCAGTTCTGAAAGCTGTGACACTAATGTTCCTGAGATCACTCAATCATAGCCTGTACGCAAACGCCCTTGAGCCAGCAAGTGTGACGGGACTTATGTGTCCTCTTCCTGAAAAAAAGGCACTCTGATTACACTGAGATACTGTAAATATCTCTCTCTCTCTCTCTCTCTCTCTCTCGCTCGCTCGCTCTCTCTCTTACACACACACAATCTCATCAGCTTATATTTCACAGCCAGTGAGCAATACTGATTTATGAGGTTAGACCTAAGGATGCACCCATAAGAATAGAAACACATACACAGGCACACACACACACACATATAGCTCATCCTACAAAGCAGCATGGCTATTACAGGCTCTATCTCTCCTGCACATCATCCTCATTTCAGCAACCAGTGGTTTCTTAATTTTCAGCGTCCTCCTCGATTTCATTATGCTAATTAAAATCCATTGTGTGGATTACAGCAACAGAGCGTTCTGTTCCGCCGATCATTTCATCACCATGCTGGTTCTCGGGAGGCACGCCGGCGCCTTCGCAAGCTGCTTGAGCATGACTCCAGATCGCACGGCTATCCTCTCGTGTCAAAACTCTTGTGACCAAAACCCAAGTCTCCTCTTTAGCTCTTTTTCCTCTCGTTTTCTCTAACCCCGGTTAACATGTTTAACAGGCTCAGTTCTTGCAGCTAAGCGCATGATGCTGCGTGTGTGTGTGTCAATGGGGACTGCAGTTCTAAGAGGCTTTTATTAGTTCGCCTCTTGTGTGTATAGCCCGCATGTGTGCACTCTGAGCAACAGGGTGCCTGAGGAGCAAACTGAAAGAGCTGCACTTTCGCACCCCTTAACCATGCCTGGCAACACAAACACACACACACAAACACACAGATAAACAAACAAACATACACACAAGCACACTGCACCAAGGATTGCTCGATAACCTTCATTCCTTCATCATCAGTAAGTACGTTATCCTAGTCGGGGTCATGGTGGATCGGAAGCCTATTTCTGAAACACTGTGGAAATGCAACAAATACAGGATGCCAGACAATCACAGGCCACCAAGCTTACACACACTCACACGATCATACGCACCTACAGGCACATCAGCTCAAATCACCCCAGATAGAAGAACCAAACCACAGCAGGCTGTCTTGCAGACTTGTGGACAGTTAGAATAGTGTGGGTACAAAATCAGGACAACCAAGCTGCCACTGCTGGGCCCTTGTGCAAGGCCCTTAACCCACTAATGTTCAAGTAAATAAATGGTCGCTTTGAATAAGAACGTCCACCAAATGCTATTAGGGAAAATGTAAACCGTACTGCTTAATTGTGGACTTCCAGGACACATAATTGAAAAAAGATAAAAAGTGGCAGCTATCATAATGTACACTAAATGTGTGACCCCTATCAGCCTTCTATAAATATTTGTAAATAGATTGGAAGAGCCTAAATGGAGAAAAAAGGAGTGTTATAAAAGCTAATCTTATATATCCTTTCTCTCTCTTTCTCTCTCTCTCTCTCTCTCACACACACACACACTTTCATTTATTTATTTATTTATTTATTTATTCATCTTCTATACCCGCTTATTCCCTAATTCTGGGTCACAGGGATCTGTTTGAGTCTATCCCAGCTGTCTCTAAAAGGGCGAAAGGCAGGAGGGGGACACCCTGGACAGGTCGCCAGTCTATCACAGGGCCACACACACACACTCACACTCACTTCTATGGGCAATTTAGAATCACCAATCAATCTAACATATATGTTTTTGGACTGTGGGAAGAAAACCAAAGAACCTGGAGTAAACTCACACAAGCATGGAGAGAACATGCAAACTCCACACAGAAAGGACAAAGGACTCAATCCTGGGACCTTCTTGCTGTGAGGCAACAGTGCTAACCACTAAGCCACCGTGATCTTTCTTTTTAAATCATTATCAACTGTATATCTTTATAGGTCATTACTTATATGTACAATATCAATACCATATATAAAGAAAGTGCTATGGATTTGTTTTTCTATCCTCTTTGTTAAACCTCTATAAATAAACATTTACAGCCCAGAAACAAAATGTGCATGTCTGAGGTGACGTCGATTGTCCATTTGTCATCTCTTATATTAGAATGATGTCTTTTCGTGGACAGCAACAGGCTGACCGGTGAATGTGGATAAATATAACTTAACCGTCAATGGCATAGTGGTGTTTCTCGGCACTGCCTGGTTAAAGGGGGGGTGGGGCGAAGATTGAAAACCTACAGACTGCCAAGTGTTATGTTGTTGACATGGAACTGGACACGGAACTAAGTGCATGATGCTGTGTGTGTGTGTGTGTGTGTGTTTGTCAACAGGGACTGCAGTTCTAAGAGGCTTTTATTAGTTCTCCTCCTGTGTATGGCCCACATGTGTGCACTCTGAGCAACAGGGTGCTTGAGGAGCAAGACGAATGAGCTGCACTTTCACACCCCTTAACCGTGTCTGGCAACACAAATACATACACACATACAAACAAACACACAAGCACACTGCACCAAGGATTGCTTGATAACCTTCATTCCTTCATCATCACTAAGCGCGTTATCCTAGTCGGGGTCATGGTGGATCGGAAGCCTATTTCTGAAACACTGTGGAAATGCACCAAATATAGGATGCAAGACAATCACAGGCCACCAAGCTTACACACACTCACACGATCATACGCACCTACAGGCACATCAGCTCAAATCACCCCAGATAGAAGAACCAAAACACAGCTGGCTGTCTTGCAGATGTGGTGCAGCTGTTGACATTAATTAAGTTGATGAGGTAACTCATAAGGTACTAAAATTAGTCACTGTATTTACAAGGGCAAGTGGTAGCTCAGTGTTTAAAGTGTTGAACTGCTGATCACGATACCAGGACCACAAAACTGCCACTGCTGGGCCCATGAACAAGGAATGTATATGTGTAAAAAAACAGAAGTGGCAGCACTCCTGGCCCACCTCAGTATGATTATTAGTTAACAGCAGGACTGGGGTTGTGGTTCTGCCAGCTTGGCCATGACTGTAAAATCAGCAGGGAGCTGGCAGTTATTAGTTACCTGACTAGTGTATCTAATCAACTCTACACAGGATGTATTTGTGCTATCCATAGACATGTTAATTCTTGTGTCCTACCCAGTCTCTGCTAGTGAGAGGCCCATAGAAAAGCCCGGAGATTTGTGGTTTTGAAGATGACAATCTACTCTATGGATGCCACGAATAATAAAAGACTCCTCTCTCTTATAGTATTGCCAATAAACTACCATTCTAGTCATATCCACGAATCAATTGCTACATACAGTGAAATGAGGTAGGAGGCAAGTGTCGCTGCTCGGCGTAATATATGTAGCAGAGGAGCCAGAAATGATAGTGTTTGTAGCCAATACAAAACACGGGCAGAATAATAGAAGGGCCCTGGGTAATAAAACAGCCTTGGATCCAGGAGGATGCCTCAAAAAATAGGGATAAAGTCGCTCTGGATAAATTCTGGTAATGTAAATGTAATAAAACACAGAACCAAAACCATGTGGAAGCTTGGAATTGAACCCACAATATTCAGGTTGGTAGGCCAACACCTTAACCATGAGCCACCACTTTCCCCTTTAATTGCGTTGTTGTATAAATGACATAAATGTAAGTTGCTCTGGATAAAAATCTGGTAATGTAAATATAAGTGTAATAAAACACAGAACAAAAACCCTGTGGGACAATCAGAGGCTAATTGAAAGCATTAAATAGTCTAACAGGGCAGGGGACAAAAGCCAATACCAACAAAAGTTTGAGTCCTTCGTTATCGCAGGTCGAAGTTTGTGATGCAAATCATAATCCTGTAAAGGTATAAAGGGAGTCTGGGGAAAAAAAACCCTGACCACTCAATATCCATACTATAAATACACACTCCGGTTCAGCAACCACTTTATTTTGGTCATGCGGAGGTTGCAGTGATTCCAGAGCCTACCCTGGAAACAGTAGCAGAGTTACACCTTGTACACACAAACTCACACCTAAAAGTGATATACAGTATCTTTAACCAGCTAATTTACTACACTGACATGTTTTTTCATAAGTTTAAGGAAAAACTGAGAACCCTTCTTCTAATTAATCTGTATGCTTTAAATATCATTAATAGGTTTAGACCAAAGCCAAACAGAGTTGTCACAGTGAAAACGAGTGTTTTCCGAGTGGAGTTTTCCTCTTTTCTCGCTTTCCTTTGCTTTTAATTAGTGTATAAATGGCTGTGCACAATTCACTTCCGAATTACAGCCAATTTGCAATCTGCCAAACACAGAACTTTTATTAATATAATAAAAATATCACATGATAAATGAAATTTAACTCCTGCTGCTGATTCGTGATGCGTCAAAACGACGCTGGGGGAAGGTGCCACAGTGCACAGGTATTATTATTTTAAGAAAATACAAACATTCCAAAAAATAATATATACATATACAAAGATTTCTACATTTAAGTACAATACCAACTTTAATAATTGAATGTCTTTAAGTAATTAATGTAATTCAATTTTAAATTATTCAGTTTTCATATAATCACTAATCACTAAGCCACCGCACTGCGTGACGTGCACCATTTTTGCTGGGGAAGTAGTAGCTCATGGTTAAGTTGTTGGACTACCAACCCAAACACTGTGGGTTTGATTCCCAGTTCCTCCCAGCTACCACTGTTGGGCAGTTGTATAAATGAGATAAAAATGTAAGTTGTCTGGTAAATGTAGTGTATATATATTTATATATAGCACAAAAAGCTATTAAAAATTAAAATGACACAAGATACGCGATACAATATCAATTCCAAAATTAATTCCATCCCTGAATACAGAAATAAATACAGGAAAGTGGTAGCTCAGTGGTTGATGGTGTCAAATTTGCAGCGCCACCAAACTGCCACAGCATTTTTAGACATCCTTATTCAAAGCAACTTACATTAATCCACTTAGCAGTCCAACACCTCCACCACTGAGCTACCAACTCCCACGCAAGGTCCATGAAATAAATGTCCCAATTAGATACGGGCATCTGCCAAGTGCCTGACATAAAAATGTGTATATATGGGTGGGTGATAACTTAGTGGTGAAGGTGTTGGATTACTGATTGGAAGATCGAGGGTTAAATTCCAAAGGCGCCCTTAACCTGTAACTGTTTAATTGTATGAATGGTATAAAATGTAATTCACTCTGAATAAAGATGCATTAATTTAACACACAGATGGACCACCAACTTAAAACATACAATAATACCTCCACTACCTGGTGGCCGAGGCATATAGTCGTACCCACCAGTGAATTCAAACATTTCTGTGTATTCAGTGACCATTACCAACCTGTAGATTTGTTAAATCTGAACAAATATGGCAACGCAGTATTGTTAATGTTATGCTAACAAAGGTATGTTTGTGTGTGTCTGTATGTGAAGAACCTCTTTGTTTAGCTGGGGTTTCTTGGCTTGTTCACAAGTGATGCTGCAGCAGTTGAGGTCAGGCTTTTCTCGTGCAAACTAATTGGGCTGATACGGAGTGAGCACTGCCACAGGGCCTTTCCTGTAAATAAACACCATCCGGGGACCAGAGGGCAGCATGTTAATGCAGGACTGCAAAAAATCTCTGTCTTTCACTTACTCTTTTTCACCCTGCGGGTTAAGCTCACCTCTCGCAACACGTACCATCCAACAGCATTCAATATCGGCGAGGCACAGAGATTAGGACTGGACCTGTGCTTACGTTATCGAGAAATACTGAATCAACCATGCAATTTCTTTCGCACTGAGCAAATAGTTTGAAATGTCAAATCATTGCCTATCGTCTGTGTCACTGAGCTGTTAAATGTTTCTTTTCATTTTTTCTAACCAGTTCATTAAGCAACATGCTGTCTTATTGTTATTGTCACGCCTATTTTGACATGAAAACGGCGTGATATTTTCATCCTAGATTAGCGCTTTAAGCAAGCAAACAGATGCACAGGCTACAGTCCATGCTTAAACATGATTTTATTTGATGCTATAATCCACACATTTTTTATCATCCTAAAAATAAACACTTACTAAGGCATAAGATGTTCCAAATCGGTCTAATCCTCTTCCCTAATCTTTTGACAAATGATAATATTGCTTATTTTGGAGCTAATAATACAAAAATGCTAACAGAAATATTGCACGCAGTAATACAAGAAAGAAAACAGCAGCCTAGGGTTTTATTTTTAATTAAAGGTTATCATCCTCATAATAATTTTTAGATATCTGCCTGCCCTGCTTTGTTATTAGATGGTGCAGCAGGTATCCACTGCTGATCAGAACATAAATATAATATAATGTAAATATATATATAAACCAAAATATCCTGATTTAAGCACAAGACTTACAAATTGTCACTATGTGATAAATAACTATAACACAAAACTTCATTTACACTTTATACATCCATCCATCAATTCATCTTATTCATCTATACCTGCTTATTCCCTAATTCGGGGTCACAGAGATCTGCTGGAGTCTATCCCAGCCGTCTCTAAAAGGGCGAAAGGCAGAAGGGTCCACCCTGGACAGATCGCCAGTCCATCACAGGGCCACACACACTCACATATACTCCTATTGGAAATTTAGAATCACCAATCAATCTAACATGCATGTTTTTGGACTGTGGGAGGAATCAAACCCAGTGCCCGGGAATCAAACCCAGGCCTTATCTATAGACTAACCACTAACACTAACTAACCACTAAGCTGCTCTAAACTTACTGCTACTACTGCTATATTTAGTTATAACATAGAGACAATTAGTTTTTTAGCCTTATTAGTCTGATTTAAATACAATTCTCCATAAATTTGAATCATAGTTTTTTTCATTGCAAAAACAACATGGATGAACTGGATTTTGTTATTATAACCCTTTTGTCCGTTAGATCTGTTGGTTCCAGGACGGTTAAATCTAAGTTTTTCTGTATTTGTTTATAAAAGTGGTTCTCAACCTATGTTTGGTTGCCCCAGCCCCCATCCCATTCACATGATGATGAAAGTTTGCAGGCTGTGCAGAGCTTTGACATCAGTGCCTGACCTCGCTAATGCTCCTGTAGGAACCCAGGCAGGCTCCAATTGTCACTCAATTGAAATATGGTAATCCTTTCCAGGAATATAGAGGATATCATAGGAGCAAAGATCCAAAGACAACACATATGTGTGACTGTGATCAATGTGATGATCAGGGGTTCACAAACAGTTGTGGTCACGTACAGTAGTGCCATCAGATCCAGCTCATCGCTGCATACTAGAACCGTCACTAATTAACTTCACACTAAAATAATATAACCGGCATGTAAATAAAATAGCTGCAGTAGGACTGTGCGAATAATTTTGGCACTTGATTTTAGGTTTGGATTTTGGTTTGCAGCGACTGCAAAAACAGAATGAATAAGGTAATGCGATTATTGTGCCACATTCAATGACAAAAAAAAAGATTTCAGACTGCAAGCTAGGTAAAAGCATTTTGTTTGAAAACACTTTGCTTTCAAACAGTTTGGCCTAAAACAACAACAGTGTAAAATGTATCACACCGCAGTGTCTGCAGCTCGCGGCAATATGACCAATTTGTTTAACCACCTGAAAATCAATTTTAAAGCGGTTTATGACAAAAAAACCCCACAAGAACCAAAAAAGAAAAAGTTTAAACCACCTTGATTTCTTCAACCACACCATGGTCATTGATTTTAACTACTTTTAATGCAACTGTCAAAAATCACTGTTAGCAAACAGGGTATAAGGAATACAACAACCGCTGACGTCTTACTGAGGGCTCACTTCCACATCAAACTCTTCTGAGTATTATTTTTAGCAGTATGTTTGTGAAGTATTGCCATCCCATCTGCATACTGAGCGCTTGTTCTTCCTTGATCTGATTGCTAGCATTTACAACCCTTACTCAGTGTTTCTTCGACTATGTTATTTGTTTTGCATTTTGGCTCTAGATCACTAGGGTTTTTTGCTTCTTGTGTACCAACCTTTAGCTTGTACTTTGCTTTGCATTTTTGTATGACCCATTTTTCCTTTAAATAACTTGTTTCATATAATGGATTCTTTCAGTGATGTCAATAAAGGTGCATCCTGAATATTACGCCCACACATAATTCAGTAGACATCGCTCATTTCTAGTTGGTGCTTAAGTATCATGCCCATGCTTTGCAGGCTTTCAAGGCTAATTAGCAACTAACTAGCTTCTCGAAGTAGCTCTGTTCATTTCACACTGCCGAAAAATTTGATGCCTTTTCTGATCTCTGCGAAGGCTTCCTCTGACAGTACCAGATCAAGGTTACTCCAAAGTCATGTTGATAGTCCAACAACTTAACCACTTATTAAATACATGATGACTTGAAAAATCAATGAAAAATCTAATTAAATAATTGTGATTTTAATTCTGATTAGCTGAAATAATCATGTATAGGACAAAGTTGCGGTCCAATTAAAAACGGAATAAAATAGAAAATAATGCACTTGGGAGGCTGTTAGACAGAAACATACAGTAGACTGGCCATTTCTAAAAGTTCAGTCAATGAGTCCCACCATCCTGCTGGAATTCTCACAGGAGAATAATTATACGATCTGGCTTTAATTATGTGTTAATAGTAGCCCGCACCGTCACTTAGCTGTTTCGTCCAAATTTTCAACCTTGAGGCAGCTGCTACACTGTAATTCACAAGCTTCAACCTGAGTCTTGGAGAAAGAAGTGTCACGTCCATGTACTTCACTTGCCACTCAACGGGTCCTCGTTTCTGTCATCATTTTTTTTTAATTGGGCTGTCATAGAGGACGAGCGGAGCGTACAAATTTTTTCAGTACATACGGATTTACCTTCGAATGTCATGTTTGTCCTACTTAATATAAATATAAATTAATAATGTGTTCTCTAGTCTGTTCCAGTTGTTTTGCAATGTGTTACTGTGGCACACACTATTCAAACTATATGATCTATTCATGGGTTAAATGTAAGTGTCCCGCTGCAAAGCCGTCATGTTTTCTCCAGTGAAGAGCTAAAGATGCCTGAATATCTTAAAAAAAAAATAACGGACAACCCCTCAGGTTGCAATTAGCCTGATACAGCGTTCATTCCTATAATAAAGCTCTTATTGTCATTTCTAACATATATACCAGGCGCAGTACATCATCTAATAAAACATCATTGCTCCAGGATGTAAAATTACAGAAAACAACGAGGAGAATAGATTTTTCTAACCCCATAAAGTGCAAAGTGTGCAATGTGGTGCAAACCATGCAAGACAGACAGTGCAAATAATTAGTATGGGCTATTAAATGTAGTGCAAATAGTAGTAAAAACATCCATTTTTACATCCTCTTTTTCCTGGACATGTCCTTATTTTAGGACCTGAAAAAAGGATCCAGTCGATATTTTTAAATAGCCCAAAATGTCCTGAATTTGGCTTTTGCTGCTCCAGTAGCTATTCATTGTGTGCAGTTTTGCATAGCTTTCAGATTTCCAGCCTTTAGCACAACATGATTGGTCAGTCAAACTGCATCTCATTATTATTACACCACGGCAAGAGTCAGAGGACCAGCTTGTCTGTCAGTAGTGGTTGGCACATGGTTCCTGAACAGCGTAAACGCAAATGTAAATTTACACATCAGTAAAATTTTGGTCTAAAGCAAAAAGAATGACCTGTAGCTGGCCTGTAGGTGTCAGTAACTAATAAAGGTGGTAGCAATCAAAGAAACCCACACTAGCTTAACTAAACACCAAATTACAGCTGAAGTTTATGAGATCAATTGATTATTTTGTGAGACCAGAAACACAGAGACGCTCAGACAAATGATTTACATGCTGGAAACTCTAAACTTACACATAAATATAAACCTTTAATATTTAAGAATTACTTCTGTTTGTGTGATACTGACTTTTCAGAGATTATCTACTCTTTCCCCGAATGACCTCTGACCTACTTTCTTTAGAATCTGAAATCATTTATGTCATGTTGTCTTTCTTTTTTTGTCTCTCTGTCTTTCTTTTTCTTTCTCTTTCTCTCTATCTCTCTCTGACTCTATATCCCTTTCTCTGACTCACTTTCTCACTCTCACTCTTTTCTCTCTTGTCCAACAACCTAGGCATAAATATAAACATCATTTATGTTGTCTCTCTCTCTCTCTTTCTCTCTCTCTCTCTCTCTCTCTCTCACTCTTACATTTTTCTCATTCTTTTTTTCTCTCTTGGCCAACAACCTAGGCATAAAGTGAAGAAAAACCCAGCCAGAGGGAATCATAAAACACCTGCAGGACATTTACTACCTTTAAGGCTGGAGCTAGCAAATAAATAAATATAGCGGTAAATAAATTAGAAAATAAAAGGTAAAAGAAGAGCAGTTTTAATAATGAAGATAATAATGATGATAATGATAATAATAATAAATTGATGGAATAAGGACCACCTAATAAACTCAGTTGCCTTGATGCTTAAATGAGAACATATAATAAATCTACAAAATGGCAAATATATTTCTTTCTAGTCCAGTCAAAGCCATCCTGCTTTTAGCACATTTTTCATCATAAAGTCTTCGCATCCTCCTGTAAGTGCACTTTTTCACTCACTAGGGCTTGAAAAGGAGGACCAAGACACAAGGTAGAAAGAGTGGAAAAAAGCCGTCTCAGAGGTCTTAAATGACTGCCCACCCCAAAGGTGTCCAACAACATAGTACCGAATGAACGTTTTCAGAAAGAAGAAGACGAAGAAGAAGCAAAAAGAAAAGAGAGAGAAAGAGCAAAAAAGAAAAGAAAGAGAGCAAAAAGGAAAAGGGAGAAGAGAGAAAAAGGAAGAGTAAAAAAAGTAAAGAGATGCAGTAGAAAGAAAATAAAAGACAAAGGAGAAAAGAAAAGAGAGAGTGAGAAAAAAAGAGCGAGAAAAAGAGCGAGAGAAATAGAGGGAGAAAAAGAGACGAAAAAGAGAGGGAGAGAGAAAGAGAGAGAGAGAGGGCGAAAGAGAGAAGAGAGAGAGGGTGTTTGATAAGTGAATGCTGCATAGAAAGAGAGAGAAAGAGAGCGAGAAAGAAGAGAGAGAGAAGAGAGAGAAGATAAAGAAGAGAGATAAAGAGAAAGACAGAGAGAGAGAACGAGAGAGAGAGAGCGGGTGTTTGATAAGTCAGTGCTGCAGTAACAGGACAGTGAATGTATTTTATGTTGTGTAAAGCAACGGTCTGTCTGTATTCGAGCACACAGACGCACATACACATACACATACACACACACACACACACACACACACACAGTCAGAGGGACCTGTGGAACGTCCTGGCGTGACACTGCTTTCTCTGTAGGGCGCGTTTCATGTCGGATGTTTACACTCGGGTGCCTGAAACCCCCAACGACAAGGTCCTCATGTGTAATCCTGATCCGGCGGGTTAGAAAAGTTCCCCGGTGAAAATTCCTCTGTCTATTTTGATTCCGAAGCCCCACCACTCAGCAAGCACACACTGCGGTCATAATTGATGCCATTCTGGTGCCACAGCTTGTGCCTCTTCTCTGCAAAAGAGACGCTGTGAGCCTGCTCTTAGGACCGGAGCCAAAACCTGCCAAACACTCGGAGACAGCTTTAGATGTCCCAATTTAGCTGTTTTCTCATTTGGTGAGTGGAATAGGGACAGAGGGACAGTGTGAATAGAGGAATATGGAGACAGAAAAGAAGTGAAACCCACTGAGGATTTACCTGCTGCTGTGTAGTGAAGATATTTCATCGGTATGAAAGAAAAGGTTTTTTTGTGTCTTTAATTAAGAAAATGTCACAGAATTTACAGAAGTTAATCACACACATAAATGATTCCCACCACCCCACCCCACCCCCTAGGGTGTCCTCCGAAAACATAGTACTGAATAAATGTTTGCATGAAGAAGAAGACAAATAAGAAGTTTCGTATTTATATAGCGCCTTTTCTAAAAAAAATGTCAGAAAAAAAGAAGTGGCTGGCTCTGCTAAGCCACCACTATTGGGCCCCTGAGCAAGGCCCTTAACCCCCAATTGCTCAGTTGTATAAATGAGATAATTGTAAGTCGCTCTGGATAAGGACGTCTGTCAAATGCTGCAAATGAAATGAAATGAAGTAGAGAAGGAGAGGAGACAGACAGAGAGAGAGAGAGAAATAGAGAACAAGAGAGAGAGAGAGAGAGAGAGAGAGAGAGAGAGAGAGAGAGAGAGAGAGAGACAGCAACTGCAAATTGAAAGAAAAAGAAGACAGACAGAGGGAGAGAAAAAAAGAGAAATAGAGCGAGAGAGAGAGAGAGATAGAGAGAGCATGAGAGAAAGAAAAAGAGAGAGAGAGACAACGAGAGAGACACCGAGAGACTTGAGAGAATGGGATTTTGATAAGTGAATGCTGCAGTAACAGGAGGAGACAGCGGACATGTCTCATGTTGTGTTCTGCAGCCTGAAGCTAAAGCTGATTTAAACAACAAAATTGGGAATAATAATCTCCAGATGAATCAAAGCCTCGGTGTGACAACTAAACTGGCATTAGGATGGACATAAATTAAGCAGCCTGTGCACAGGTAGCAAAGGAAGCTGGGCCCGGAGTCCTGAAGGTGGGTTTGACTGACATCGTCCTCATATTCAGTGGCTTTGGCTATAAATTACGTAAGCTTCGCTTAAACGATGCATTTATATGAGCTGAACTGAAGAAGAAACTTCAGCATCAGCCAATAAATCCTTATTTTAATCTAGAGTTAGAACTCCAGCAGGCCTCGGTTTGTCCACTTAACCTTCCTGAGTCAGAAATGGCGTATGAGGACACGGGCTGTTTAAACAAAGCGGCACTATGCATTTGTAACAAGATTTAGCATGCTGGATCTGGTGTCGTTCAAAAAAAAGCTAACGTTTTCTTGTTCGAGTGGTCAGGAGTGCGTGCTCGCCGGGTGCTTGTGTGGTTTGTTGAGCAAGAAATAAAAGCGCTGAGCCGCGCGCTCCGTGGGTTGTGGCGCGGTACGTATTTTAAACCGGCAGCCTTTTTCGGCTCGGTTGAAGCAAATTTGAAACTTAGCACACACATTACTAATATATGCTAGCAAGTTTTTTGCCTCATCAGTACACAGGCAGTGGAACGTATAGCTTGCAGTACAGAAAGCACAAATTACTTAAATGGAGTTACGAAAAAAAAGATATATTCCTTTTGTACATATTGTTCCTAATAGTTTTATTGTGAATTAATAATTCATGGTTATTATTCCGTTTACTGAATCTACGGATTTAAATGGCTTAAAAGCTTTAAAATATAAATACGCTGTCGAGGATGTGTTGTTAATGTCGTACGGAATGCTAGTTCAGCGTTTGGGAGAGATTTAGGAGTAGCTCAGGCTTGGTGTTCTGATGAATCTCTCTACTGGCCTTTAGCTTGTATGCTGAGACAGCGTGCTATCAGCTATAGTGATGTGCAGAGAGAGAGAGAGAGAGAGAGAGAGAGAGAAATGGCATTGCACACATAATGATATGATTGGACATGGGGTAATAGAATGCAGCAACTCTTTACTCTGCCCAAATCAAATAGTCTCAACTGAAGGGAGCCAACTAGTGCTGTGTGATGCTTGTGTATTTAAATGAAACATAACCTTGGAAATTGAATTACATTGAGGGCAGGGCAGGGCAGTTCAGCCGAGGACGTGGATGGAGTAAAGGATTAAAGGCATAAGGCTACTTAAGGCTAGAATATCACGCTTAACACCAACTACAGATATAAAAATCTATACATATACGGACAGGGAGAAAGACAGATACACACACACACACACACACACACAGGGTTTTTTATTTATCTTTAATTGGAAGTGGTTCTGGCTCCCAAGGCACCATGGTTTCAAGCCCTACTGCCTGCCAGGTTGCCACTGTTGGCCCCTTGAGCAAGGCCCTTAACCCTCTCCGTATCATGGCTGATCCTGCCCTCTGACCCCAGCAAACTAAGCTGGAATATATAAGGAAACCAATTTCACCATGCTGTAATGTACATGTAACAAATAGGGAGGTGGTAGCTCACTCGTCAAGGTGTTGGACCTGGAAGACTGGGGTTTGATTCCCAGCATCCCCAAGCCACTACTGCTGGGCCCATGAGCAAGGCTGTAAAACCCCTAATTGCTTAATTTAAAAAGTGATGTTAGTCACCCTGGATAACGTAAATAAAAATATAACTATCATTACCAAAAACATCATCCTGTCTGCCTACCTGTCTGTCTGCCTGTGTTAACATGGCAGATGCCCTTGCCCAGCTGGGAAGTTGAGGGTTTAACACCTTGCTCTGGGCAGCAGTAGCAACTTGGTGGTGCTGGGATTTAAACACGCTAGCTTATGATCAGCAGTCCAACACCTCAACAACTGAGCTACCACTTCCCGCTAGTGGTGTGTATTAGAACACAGCAGCTTACAATTTCTTGGCTTTAGACCACCCGCTATCTTTCCAACAAAGTAGATTCATCATCAGGCCATGGAAAATGCTAGTTTTCCTATCAATGTCTTAATGAAAGCTTAACTACAGACCTCCGTTCACCACCATTCAGCTAATTGAATTTTAATTTGAGATCGATGTGAATAATGTATATTAAAGGATGCAACTGAATTAAGCCTGGAGATCTATTTTGTTTAGTATTAGGAATGTAAACGTTAGCTAGGTCATATGCATTAAATGAGCGTGTTGTTATTAGCTAATTACATTTTCCCAATTAGATATGATTGGATTCATACGCAATCATTAGTACTAGAAAGCCAATCAGAATTCATGTGGGTTAAATAACCCGATCCTTTATTAGAACCGGGATTCTCTAAGTTATCTTGTTACTAAAAACAACAAAGATGAAGACAAAAACTTCATTCAAAAAAAGTAGTTGCTAGCAAGTAATTTAGCATAAAGAAACACAAAAGTCTTTAAATCGCATGTACTTATTCACCGTAAGATTCAGAACATCTATTATGGGAAGTGTTGCTTTGGTGGTTAAGGTTTTGGACTAATACCAGAAAGATTGGGGTTCGATTTTCAGCACCAACAAGCCACCACTGTGGGCTTGTAGGGTGTAATGAATCTGTGTGAGATTCAGAAGTCCAGGAATTTGTTGGATTCTACGGATTTGTCCTCTAGTGGAAGGACCATGGCAAAAGCACTCATAATGACTCAACTGACTTGTGAGACTTCGTTCAATAAAAAAAAAAGATTTACAAGGAATCGAATCTGTAAAAGGATTCAGATTTTTCATTTCTATTAGTAACAGCCTTATGATCGACTTCAAAACGATAAAAACAAACCCTTTTCTCTTCAACAAGATTCCGCAGTTGTATAAATCGATACATAGTCTCTGACTTGTGTTGTGGGGTGTATCATGCTGGGTTGTGGAGAGTGCTTAGAAGTTGTGTTGTGACTTTAAGGGAGTCATCAGTCTCGTTGACCTCTTCGGATTTTACCCCAGAGCCACCATTAGTCATGGGTCAAAAGACTGCAATTCAAGTTTGGACTGAGTTGTCCCTCTCACATCTGAAGACTAGCCTGACTTCGAATAGGTTTCTTTCCTAACCCTGAGACACACTCTAATGTAGCAGCCCTTTGGCACTTTTCAAAATACAGTGCTTAAGAAAACTGCCATGAGCATGTTCACACATTGTCAGACATCTCTGCAGTGCCCTGGCCAAGTCATTATGCAAAGCATTTTTAATGCAACTGCTTAGACGCTATGAAAAGCCTGCTTGAGGCTTGTTCTTTTTTTTTTTTTAGAATGTTAAAAATGGTTGTATTTAAGCTACTGGGGCTGCAAATGCTTGATCCTGTGGTGGCACCTGAACCTTTGGATCTTGGTGTCCTAGGTGCTCATTTCACCTTTCAGAAAGTAGAGTTATTGAAAGTGCATTTAGCTTAAGCACAACCGGTGACCTTACAGCTCCACTCTGGTAAGCAATGTGGAGGTTTTTATTAGGTTTAACCAGTAGTCCAAGTCCGAATCTTTCGCAATATTTCAAGGCAAAAATCAGGAAAAAACATAATTATAATTATATAATCAATAAATAATCAGATAATTACAGTTAAGATGTTAATGCTATTTAAGCAATGCATTCACGTCCTTTGGTCCACACTTGAGAGTAATTGCCCATCTGTCTTCGCAGATACCTGCACCACTGCTGCACCAGGGTTAGTGTTAGACTTTACAGGAAAATCTTTTAAAAGAGCCAAGGTTGTGCATCCTATAGATAAATTGTATAAAAAGTGTATGAAAACCACTGAATTACACTTTGGATACACTGCGGCCCTTATTTAAAGTTATAATTTACAAAATGTCATGACGGAGCAAATTCTTTGTGCTGTTGTGCAATTCTTGCATATTGAGCTGTGTTGTAATTACAGCCACCAAATTCTGCTGTCCCCAGTGTATCTTTTACCCAGTCGGCCATTTGTATTCTTGATGGATTTTTTTTACTGTGCTATTATCTTCTCTATGGTTTATCTTCACTCAGATCTACTAACGTTCTATTCACTCCAGTGTAGAGATGAGCGAAATTCATCCCGATCCCAATTTATATGACGAATCCTTTTCATCATTTACTCGGATTAGTCCTAAATGATCTTGTTGCTACCAACGACATTGATAATACAAACAAAAAATGGAACCGTTTAGTTGTTCTAAGTAGTTGTTAGCTAATAACTATGGAAAAAGAACCTGACTGACTTGATTGGGGAACTTTTTGCATAGTCAGTAACTTTAGGGAAATTGTCAGTACTATTTCAACTGCTTCATCGGTCTCGTAGTGTGTACTGATATAGTCGGATTTAAGAGAGACAGTATGTGACATTCATGAGTCCAAGGATTCTAGCAGAATACAGTATCAGCAGTATCAGTAACAGCAGATCCGTATTACAATCCATACATTTGAATCCCTTGGACTCGAGGTGTAGAGTAAAACAGCCATTAATTTAAAGCAGGTATTGCTGATTAAGGGAGTCAGTGTGTGTGTGTGTGTGTGTGTGTGTGTGTGTGTGTGTGTGATTTATTAGCCCAATGAATTGGTAAATTGGTAACAGCAGTCAGAATCCCTACTGACTCAAATGACTCGAATGAGACTCAATCGGTTCAGTTGGTAATTCAGAAAGATTATAACTGTGAATGGATTCAGGTTTCTGATCTCTACGCCAGGGTAGGAAAGCAGAAGCAGTTAAGTGTGAGCGAGTTTTAAAAACTTAAAAAACGTAACTATACTATACTATATTTCTTTTTTCAGTGATAAATAAAAAATCCGATTATTGCAGTGTGGACGATTACAGCAGCTCTGCAATCTTAACAGTATTACATATGAAATATTCTGTCAGTGAAATTTTTAGTTAGAATAATAATAATACAGTGTTGCCTTGACGTACACGTTTAAATCGTTCTGTGACGGAGCTCGTACGTCAAATCAATTTTCCCATTGAAACAAATTGAAATGCCATTAACTCGTTCCGGGCCAACTAAAAAACACTGCAAATTTTTTTTTTTAAATAAAGAAAAACGAATAACAAATATTGTATATAAAACAATACAATAGGATGTACTGCTATTTTTTTATAAACTGGTTTTATTAAGTATAATGTACAGCATTTAGCTTGGAGATCAGACGACTCCACTTGCTAACGCGCATGTGCATGTCTGACTAGCTATCGAGTAAGACAGAGGATGCTGGGTGGATTTTATGGCGTTTACTGTGGTGATTGCTACGCCAACTAGCGGTTAGGTGTCTGAAACTGACTCGTAACCCGAATTTTAGCTTGCAAAAAACGGCAGAGAGACGACTCGCATCTTAAAAAACTCATTAGTTGGGACACTCGTAAGTCAAAATACACTTGAAACACTTTCCTTACCTGCAGTCTGTCATTAAATTACTTGTATTGCTTACAAACAACAGGTTAAGCTGCCAGGAGTAAAGTGCACGTGGTGCTGCAGGGTAGATTTGCGCTGCAGTGAAATAAGTTGTTGGCGGTGCCACAGATTCGAAATATCTCTGTTTTCAACTTCCTACAGTAAATGTCCTGAAAGTTTCATCAGGTATTTAAAGTCATGAATCATTCCACCTAGTCAGTTTGCATTGTAGTACTGAATATAATAAAAGATAGAAAATAGAAAGATAGAAAGATAGAATGCCTACGGCACCTCTTCAGGCCAAGCCGATACACACGGTGCACAAACATTAATGCAGCCTGGCGGGTTCTGCGACATAAAGCCGGACATGTTGTCAGTGATTGGATCTGATCCAATCTAATCTGAAGGGGGTTCTGGCACTGCAGCCCATCAGTTTTTTCTTCTCTTGTGTCCCTGACAACTGCAGAAAAAGCACGCTATCAATGATCCCTAAAACCCTCACACACACACACAAACACACACATGCACAAAAAAACTCACACACTGTACAACATGCTTTCTTACTCAGCTAAGCTTTGTTCTGCTCGAGTCCATGTAAAGAAATAAAAAGTAACAAACAGGGGCATTCATCTGTCCCCTGACGATGGGGTGGAACTATCCAAAATCTCTATGTATCTCATCTCATATTCTTTCTCTACCAAGTAAAATAAATTACACAGCAACAAAACAACCTGAACAGAAAAGAGTCCTGGCAAAATTTAAAATATGAGCAAAAATCCTCTTTTTTATAAAGCAGAGAAAAACGATTTCTTCAAAACTTTCAGTGCGTGTGTGTGGCGTGACAATGCAGAAATGAAGTACTGATGGCAGCTACGTTAGGAATAGCTGATGTATACATATGGATTTTATACCTTGTCACGGTGGAACTAACACCGCAGCTGCAAATCAATTTTTTTTTTGCTTCTCGTACTCCAACGCCAGTTCAGAAGCGATGTTTTAGACAACAAAGCAGCACATGGTAGCAAGGCAAGCAGCCTGAACGTGGAAAAAAACTAGCATAGTCAATCAAAATGGTACAAAAGGTATGTTAAGTAATGTTCGGGATGAATCTGACGGATATCTTTTTACAGAGGATACAGAGGATGATACCCCTAACTCTGCGGCTCACCTGCCTGCTACCTGGCCTGGTCTCCTCCGACGGAAGACACCGGCTCATCTCAAGGCCAAAGACACAAAGATCGCAGAACTTTTACCTCCAATTCACACAGTAGTCTACTTCCACTGTGCTAATTTATGAACAAATTTATGAATTAATTAACAAATAACAGTGCAGAATGGATGTGGTTGTAGAGGCAACCTTATATGTGATGTGATGTAAGGTCCTGCACTCACACGGTTTACCCAGTGTGGCGCTGTAACGCAGACTGTAAATCGGTTTGATTTCCTGGCAGGGGTCTTTCTGTGTGGGGTTTGTATGTTCTCTACGTGCTGGTGTGGGTTTACTCCGGGTTCTCCAGTTTCCTCCTACATTCCAAAAACATATGTTAGGTTAATTGGTGATTCTAAATTGCCCATAGGAGTGAGTGTGAGTTTGTGTGTGGCCCTGTGATGGACTGGTTCATTCATTCATCTTCTGTACCTGCTTATTCCCTAACTCGGAGTCACAGGGACCTGCTGGAGTCTATTCCAGCTGTCTTTGAAAGCACAAAAGGCAGCAGGGGGACACCCTGGACAGGGTGTAACAGGGCTACACACACTCACCCTTATGGACAACTTGGAATCACCAATCAACCTAACATACATGTTTTTGGACTGTGGGAGGAAACCGGAGGACCCAGAGTAAACCCACGCAAGCACATGTAAAGTCCACACAGAAAGGCCCCTGCCTGAGGACCTTCTTGCTGTGAGGCAACAGTGTTAATCACTTAGCCACCATACTGCCTATTTTATGTAATCACTAATTTAAAAAGTTACCTAGTCACAGTTGGCAGAGAACTCTTTATGCCTTTGTGCAAAGATGTGTAAAGTGCTGATTAGAGTGCAAATAATAAATCTCAGCTCAGTGTGAAGTTGCAAGGGCAGGCATGTGGTGATGGGTTACCCCACACACACTCAATTCCAACCAGGTAAATGAATAAAAAGATTCCTGATATAATAAACTTCTATAAATGTTCCCGAATGATAGCCACAAATCCAAAGAAAAGCAAGACTTATACTGTACAAAAATTTACAGTTGTTCCATCCAATTGGTTTTGATTTCGGTCAAACTTTGAATCTATTTTATTTCTGCTATATTCCATAGTCTGATCAAATTAATTAATGTATTATGTATAATACATGCACGGTTTACGGAAGCAATTCCTTTCAGTGAGAAAATTTACATTCACATGCAAATACAATCTTCACGCAGGGAAATTTATGCACATATGTCAAAAACGGCGCTCTAATTCCATTTTACCTCCTCGTGTAGGTTCTTTATTCAACCCGTTTGCCTTGCAGTGCAGCAATTATATGCAGAATGCGCCACAGCTATCTCTTTTGTCAGCAAGGCACGCGGAATCCAAATCACTTTTCATTTCGATCGCTCACCGGCGCTCAGCTTGCCCTGATAAGATTTGACAAGGTCGTTACTAAAATGTGGAGAAACATTACAATAAATTTGCAATTACTGAACCAAAACAATCCTTAACCACCACTACCACCATTACCAACAACAGCATTATCCGCTTGTTTAAGATTAAAGTAGGGCCACGGTGTCCGTTTACTAATTAGAACTCGATGCCATAATTTCCTAACCGAAAGAAACCAAATTCCTCCACAGCTATTTCATGGTGAAATGTTTCCTCTAATTCTGTGATTTATTCAAGAAATATTTGGATTTGCACCTCGTATTACTTTGACTTTATTCCCAAAATATTTCAACTTTAATTTCGTAATTTTTACATTATTTTCAAAGTATTTCAACTTTAATTTTGTAATTTTCGACTTAATTCTCGAAGTATTGCAACTTCAAACTTCAAACTTTGTACTTTCAGACACACACAACATTATTGTTGCTAGGTTAAAAAAATAATCAGACACCCAAACATAGAACGGCTATTTATAATTATAATTATTTATTATATAATAAAGATAGGATTGAGTCTTGCACCTAAAAGTCATAAGTTATAAAGAACAAGTACATAACAAGTATATATATATATATATATATATATATATATATATATATATATATAAAAATGCAACTCTTCTTTTATTCAAACAGCCCCAGATGATCACTTTTGGTGTGCAATAAATAGAGTTTATATATATAAATTTAATTTTTAATTTTTTAATTTTTTTTTATGTTAACTATATAAAATGCCTGCATTTAGGGAATTTTCCGAACATTCTTGGGCCCTAAGTAACACGTAACTATTATATCATCTTAATATGTTAATGTTTATAAAGAATAACCAGAATTAATATTTTATCATCAGGATTGATGGAACAATTGTTTAATGACTATTATTGTATAGATACAGTAAATCTACACAATCTAGATTTAAATGTAAACTGAACAAGAACTAATGTTGGGAATGTTGAATATCACTGTACTTGTATTGCTCTACTTGTTCCACCATCCTCTAGGACTCAAGGACATGCAAGAAACAAATTCTAGTGCAGTACAGAATATTGTGACAAATAAAGATAAAAATATCAATCAAATATGAACCCGTCATTAGTTCATCTGATTTAATTTATCTATTTCTTGCACACCAAAAGTGATCATCTGGGGCTGTTTGGAGCCCTTTTTTGAAAGGAAGAGCAAGCCTGTGGTTTTCAGTAAATAAAAGAAAAGTTGACTATAACAAGATATAATTTCAGTCATTCCATCACAGGGGAAACAGATTTCATGGTCAGGTCCCAGGTTCCCAGCAGGGGTCTTTCTGTGTGAAGTTTGCATGTTTTCCCTGTGCTTGCGTGGGTTTACTCTGGGTACCAAATACATGTATGTTAGGTTAATTGGTGATTCTGTGTTTGCCCATAGGAGTGTGTGTGTGAGTATGTGTGGTTGTTTGTCTGTATGTGGCCCTGCAATAGACTAGTGACCTAAACTAATCCTGTGCCCCTGATTAGAAATAAGCGGGTATAGAAAATAAATGGATGGATGGATGATTAATAATAAATTGGCCTTAATGTAGTTTTCTGTCGAAAAAAAATGTGAAAAGTGGTCTGAAAAATGTCCTGAGTATTACATGCAATGTCCGCAGTGACACTGTATGGAGTAACACCCTCCCCCCTCCTTCCTGTGACGGAGAGAAGCGCTAAACGTTGTTCTCTAAGACTATTTTAAGCCACGGAGTCACATCGTGTGAGCATTTAAATAGATGAGACAAATCCCATGTAGCAAGTGGGATCAAGGTACGATTAAAATCTTGATTCAAAGACCAAACAGTGATTACAGTATAGGACAAAAAAACAGTAAAGAACCCGGGACCTGTGGGATTGCGTAGGTCTGCAGGTCAAAGAGACGAAAAAAATATGTCTGGAAGCAGTGGATCGATATAGACACTAACCCCCGTCTGTCTCATGTCTGTGTAGTATTCACTTACACAAACAAACCACACAATCTGTAAAAAAAGACCACAGACCCAATTAACACACAGCGATGACGCTACAAACATAGACTGCGCTATATATCAGTAGTCACCCAAAAAATGTCCCTGTAAATGTCCCCAAAAATTTAAATTGATCACCATTAAAATTCGATAGGGCATCATAAATAGCACATCTATCTATCTATCTATCTATCTATCTATCTATCTATCTATCTATTGACTTTTTATCATTTATAACACTATTTATACAAAACAATATATTTAACCAGTGAAAGTCTTGATTGAGAACAACTTAGTTACGCATATATAAACACAGGCACATAAACACCACTTAGATATTTATTTACTTATTCATTGTGTTCATGTTGTGTTAAAGTGGTTTTTGTGCCTTCCTGTCATGCTCACTATATAAGCTAGCCTTAGCAGTTAGCATGTCACAAAGAATTGTGACAAAAGAGATAGCTGTGGCGCATTCTGTGCAACTTACCAAGCATTATTGTATTGTTTCTGTGTTCACGGTTTTGGATCTCTGCCTGTTTTCTCCACTACGTCTTTTGCCTATTGTTTTGGTTTTGTCTGCTTGGTTATATTGGATATCTGTGTATGAACTCTGCCTGCCTTCTGACGACTCTTTTGGATTATCCTTCTTTTGTAAACGAAGCCATACTCTGCATAAGGGATCCCACTCCAGCTGCTTCTTTACACCTGGGTCTAGTATGTCTGGGCATTACTATTAGCTGCTGAAGGTAAATCAGTGACACTCTGTGAAGGATGAATGTCTATTCTTTGGTCAACCAGGGGATCATGGATAAAATTTGCTAATGTAATCTGATCGTTCTTCTTAATGCTCCTCACTACTCAACACTTTGTAAAATATGACGCGACCTCCCACAAAGCTTGCTGAGACCCCCTAGACTTCTGATCAGAAGATTGTTGGACCACCAAACTGCCTTTACTGGTCTCCTGAGCAAAACCCTTCACCCTCAATTAAAGAAAGATTATAAATATAAGTCAGTCTGAATCTGCAAAATGGCAGAAATGTTATCACGCATTATTTAATCTATTCAGTCTCTGACAGGCTTATGCAATTGTGGAAGGCTGCGATGAAACCACCAATCGCTTTCATGAATGATTTAATTGGTCAGTTAGTCTGTTAAGTGAAAAGTAGCACTTGGTGACTACTTAGCAACCCAAAGGAATCCTAGGAGAGCAGCTAGACAAAACGTACTAGCAGAGGCTCCCGAGTGGTGCAACAGATAAAAGAGTTTTCCCCATCGTCCAGAGATCACAAGTTGGAATCCACAGTCCTCTGTGGCTGGTAGAACAAGACAGCAAAATTCTCGTTGCTCTTAGGATGGGAGGGGTTGCCTGAACCTTTGTCTTCTGTCAATCACAGCCGCACTAACACTAATGGGTATGAGAACTGTCAAAAAGGGGGCGGATGCTGTCCTCCGACTGTGTTTCACAGCATGTGCTGCAGGTTCAAGACATGCGCTATTTTTTTTTTGACAGGGCGAGATCTGTAGGCAGATACTGGTCAGAACTAATTCAGGGAAAAAAGTACTAATGCAATGATATCATAAACAAACGAATCAATGGCCACAGGAAATACAATACATCTTTATTATTGTTTATGTTTTTATATAAACATTTTATATGTTACTGTAATTGAATGTGTAAGTTATTGCGATCACACTTCATGTTTGCATATGTCAGGCAATCATACGTTGAAAACTGTAACACAATCAGCAGGGAATGAATAGATAACAAAAAAATGAATATACAAAATTATAGGAAGGAAGGAAAGAAGAAAGGAACAAACGAATGAACAAACAAAGGAAGGAACAAAATTGATCTAAGATTTCGAATTAATTAAAACATTTAAAAAGAAAGAAAGAAAGAAAGACTCTTTTCCTGGAAGGACAGATGGATGGATAGATGAAAGAAAGGGAGAAAGAAAGAAAAGAAGAAAGGAAGGAAGGAGAGAAGAAAAGAAAGAAAAGAAGAAAGGAAGGAAGGAAGAAAGCAACACCCTTTTCTGGAAGGAAGGAAGGAAGGAAGGAAACTGCTGTTAGACATTTCGAAGTAAGAAAAATATTTAGAAGAAAGAATTCAAGAAAGAAAGAAAGAAAGACATTCTCTTGTGCCAGAAGAAAGAATGGAAGGAAGACCTTTTTCTGGAATGGAAGGTAGGAATGAACAAAGGAAGGAAGAAAGGAAGGAGATTGCTGTAAGACATTTCGACAGAAAGAAAGAAAAGAAATTATATATATAAACTATATATTAAATATATATATATAATTTCTTTCTTCTTCTTACTTTTCTTCATTAACCTTCCTCCATTAACCATATTTTTAACTTACACCATATTCAAGAAATTACCTATAACTGAAATTTCATTTTTGATTTCAATTTCATTTCAAATTTCATTTTTGATATATATATATATATAAAGTAAGTCCTTCTTTCCTCAGATAAAAGTGGATTGTGTTATAACAGGCAGGTCATACGGTAAAAACGGTGCTATTAAATTCTACAGGTTTTTTTTTTTTTATAGCATTCAGACTCGTACAGCAAAGGGATAAAACCAACTGAGCTGGACGGGGGTGATAAGGAACAAAAACTGGGGGGAAAAAAACAACAAAACATTTATTCCCATGTTGTCATTACAGATAATAGAGACATTAACATTCAGTAATGTTCCTGTGTGACTCTTTGAAACACACTTTACCTTTTTTTCAGCAACGAACTCAAAACTGCCACATGCTTTCCATATCAATTTTTACAGCCTGCTTAATGCGAATTTAATGATACCAATCTCCTATTTAGCATCGGTGTGTTCTGTAATGGAAGTCTGGTAGTGGGAGGTCACTGCATGAGGGGAGACAGTGGAGAGAAAAGCTGGCTCCTGAAAAAAAGGTGGAGAGCGATTCTGTAATTATCAGTCAGCCATGAAAGCAGCCACTAAGCCTGGGAGGTGATGAAGACTAGCTTATAGTCAGCTGATCAGAAGTGCTTTGGATGCCCTTACATTGTGTGAGTAGATAAAGAAGAGAAGAGAAGAGAAGAGAAGAGAAGAGAAGAGAAGAGAAGAGAAGCTCATACACATATGGCATGCATACATCGATATAAATATGAACACATGCTAACAATAATAGTGTAATGTTTAGTGTGAAGAAGTTTTGATGGGACAAAAAAAAGAAAGGATGGAAGAAAGGAAGTGTGGATGGATGGATGGATGGATGGATGAATGGATCGATGGAAGGAAAGAAGAAAAGAAGAAAGGAAATTGCTATAAAAAATTATAATAAGAAAGAAAGAAAGAAAAACATCTGTGGAGAGACCTTATGATGAGACGTTTTGATGAGAAATTGTGATGAGATGTTGTTATGAGACATTGTGATCTGACATTGTAGTGAGACATTGTGATCAGATTTTTCGATGAGACATTGTGGTGAGACATTGTGATGAAATTTTTCGATGAGACATTGTGGTGAGATGTTGAGATGAGATATTTTGATGAGACATTTTGTTAAGACATTGTGATGAGACATTGTAGTGAGACATTTTGATGAGGTGTTGTGATGAGATATTTTGATGAGACATCGTGACTCTTTTTCTACAGCTTCTATAAAAGACTCTAATGCTGGCTTTGCTCCAGAGCAGTACTACAGTGAGCACAAAGCTCCATGCTGATCTGATCATTTTAAATACCCGATAGCACAGGGGCTTAAAACCTAAAATAAGTCATTGCACCACTTTTCTTTGAGTGTGTGTTTATGTATAAGTGTGTGTATGTGCCTGTATGCATATAAGTGCATTTATGTATATCTGTTTAAGTGTCTGTATGTGTAAGTGTGTGTGTATATGTGTATAAGTGTATGTGTATAAGCGTATATGTGTGTGTATGTGTAAGAATGTGTATGTGTGTGTTGAAGTGTTTTCATTCACAGAATATTAAAAGAGAAGGCATGTCACCGATCCTGTGAATCTTCTAGCTGTTTAGAGTAATAGCAGATTCCTGGCATTCGTCTATTTGTGTGTGTACACTGATCTTATAATTGGCTTGGCAGTAGTGTAAAGAAACGACGGTGCCAGTTGGGTTCATTATGCCGAGAATGAAATGAATTGACAGAGAGAGAAAGACAGAGAAAGAGAGAGAAAGAGAAAGGCAAATCCTGGCAAATAAAAGTGTGAGAAGAAAAGGAGGAGATGTTGGGATGGTAAGAAACAAAGAAACTTTGGGGAATTTATACTGGATGGATATCAAAGCGCTTCCTACAAGAACAACAACCAAAATTTACAAAAAGACACTTCCATCTCTTTTCTGTGGGGGTGGATGACAAAACCAGAAAATCGGTGAAATTATCTAGACATTGTAAATACAAACTAATTCTGGCTTTGTTATTTTTTTTTTCATGAGGTTTATAGATTAGTGAGCAGTTCGGTGGTAGGCCAAACCCCCACCCTGGTCAGGTTGATGTTCTTCTCCGCTCTGTAAAACATCGCATTAATGCTTTTAGCACCTCGAACCCACAGAGCAGATCAAGCACACTATCGTTGACTGCTGCTCTCATCAAAGTCTGTGTGTGTGTGTGTGTGTGTGTGTGTGTATGTGTGTGTGAGAGAGCTACTAGACAAATCAGAGAGGATCAGCTTCAGAAGCTCTACAGTATAGAAACGCCATTAGAGCTTTACAGAAACAGACACACACACACACACACACACACTGCATTTAAGGCAAGAATGTTTACACCAGTTATTAATACAGAAATCGAGCATGTTGGTATTTAAATACTAAATAAAAACAGATTCCGCTAAAACTATATGGAGGAAGGGAAGAAGGGAGGGGAGGAATCTTTATAAAGTAATCTCTTGAATCTTTCTTTTAAAATGCTTGATAAAGAAAGAAAGCAAGAAAAACAGTAGGAAGAAAAACATCTTCAAAAAGAAAAAAACAAAAAAGAAAAATAACTAAAGAAATGTCTTTTAAAAAATTCTGATAAAGAAAGAAAAAAAAACAAAAAAAAGAAAGAAAGATTTTTTTATAAAGAAATCTCTTAAATCTTTCTTTTGAAAAATCTTGACAAAGAAAGAAAGCACTAAAGACGTATAAAAGGAAAAATCGTGAAAAAGAAAAAAGAGAAAAAAAAAAATAAACTTGTTGCATGACTGCATTTTAGTGCCTACGCAGCAGAACACATTAACATTTACACGTGTGGTTTAAGTGGTTTCTCAGGGGTCCAGCAGTGGCAGCTTTGTTGTGCTGGGAATCGAACCCTGATCCTCCAGGTGTCAGTCCAACACCTTAGGCACCAAGTTACCACTCTTACGTTTGAGTGTAAATCAGTAAAGTTCGGGCAAGTTTCACAAAACAACACCTTTCTAATAATCGTTAATTATATTCGGCCATCAAAATAATGGTTTGCTGGTGCTCTAGCTAGAAATATTAAACACACACAACCACAAAGACAATCAAAACTAAACAATTATATATATATATATTTTTTTGCCTAGTCTTTAGCTTTATTTCACAATGAATGTAATGGTGTACAAAGGCATGATTATAAAGATTGCACCATTTATGAACTTGATTATACGAATACATGGGTAAGATGTGTGTGTGTGTGTGTGTGGGAGGATGGCAGAGGTTAAATTTGTACTCCTGAAGTGTTCCCAGCAGAGATTAATCATTGTGTGCTGGAATGCAGCATCGCAACCATAAATCATTGATGCTGACCCCCCTTTCCCAAACAGGACAAAACCGACAGGGGTCTTACCTCAATTTTGAACGTCAAGTAGCGAAGTATACCCTTGGTTCCCCTTACTCAATTCTACAAAAAAATAACAATAATATTTGATGCTCTTTATAGTAAATTGTTGAATCTGATTTAAATATCACACTTGGGGTCAGTAAACAACAGCAAACTTAAACTAAACACTTGATAATCAGAACTCATAACCTGGCAATCAGTGGTGGGCAGTGCGGGTCAGTATGTCCTTCTCTGCTGTCTAAACACTATCAGAATCACTGACCTACATTTACAACCTAAATTCTAATATTAGTTCCATTAAATTGTATTAATTTATTCCAACAGTTTATTCTCTTCATTTCGTAGTGTTTCTCTTGCTGCACTGCTTCCAGTACGTGTATGTGGATGTAAGATTTTCTGTCCAATCAGATTTCAGTTTCTATGTTGATCTAATCTGCCTTCAGAATCAGTAGTGCTGCCCATGGAACTTACACTATATTACTATATTATTACTATATTATTACACTATATTGTTTCTTTAATCAATCAGATTTCATATTGGCCATGACAGGATCAGCTAGGTAGCCCATAATAACTCCAGCATTTTTATGTCCTCTGATTAGTTGATCAGAGTAAAACTATTACAGTCAAGTTCGACTATCAAGACACGTCTGTAGTGATGTGCAGACATTAACACAGTTGAGTTGGAATTTTTTTACCCACAATGGCTGACGTAGGAGGAGACACTGACTTGGTCTCCAATCCAATTTTAGACATCGTGAGGAAAGATTTACTAACTGCGAAGATAACTAGCTTGTCTTTCCCCAGGAAAGGGTTTGTTCACCACTTCCATATCACTGGATTACAGGAGTCCCCGCTGTAGGCCCAGGTACCAGATGCATGGCCCACCACTGCTGGTAACTTCAAAGAGACCATTGCTCTCTTTAAAACAAAGTCTGAAAAAATTAAAGTTGTCTTCTTCATGAAGTGAGTGTCAGAGCTAATTTTAATTAATCTTCGGAAAGGTCCCCTGATATTATCTGATCCGGCTGTTCTACCTGGAGTACGTGCCCCTTCCTCCTCTTTCATTCAGCTGAACCTTCTTATACTCTACACAACACCATGACACTACAGACTATATCTCATTTCAGGGGAAATAAATAAACCAAAATATATACTACCACACCAGTGTGACAGTTTAATATTAGAAGTCATGGACAGGCAGTCAGACTGTGTGCGTCTAAGTAGACTGGAATAAAACCGGATGTTTAGGATGTTGAGGTAATGTGCTTCTGTCAGATGCTAGGCAAGATATGTTCAAATGTGACCGCCCACTCCACTCTTCTCTCCCACAGAAATGGCAAAAAATATAAAACGAGCATGATTGAAGTTGAAGTGTGAGGCCCTAACCGGTGCAATTACCACCGGGCCCTTCGCCGAGTCTATGCATCCTAACACAAGGACACTGGAGTAGTGGGAGGGCTAAATCACATCACTCATGCACAACTGGCTGGCAGAAATAAAGAGCGGACAGAAAAGGACTTGTGTGTGCGTTTGTTAGTCTCGTATCCGTTTCAAAGAAAATGTCCAACCTATTCATTGCCTTTACCCGCTTAGTCCTAATCAGGGTCACAGGGATCTGCTGGAGTGTAACCCAGCTGTTATTTGGTCAAAGGTAGGGGTATTATTTGAACAGGTCTCCAGTCCATCGAAGGGACACATAAAGACAAACAACCACACACACTCCCACACTCACTCCTATGGGCAATTTCGAATCATCAATCAACCTAACATACATGTTTTTGGACTGTGAAGGGAATCCAGATAAGAAAATGTTTAAATGTATAACCAAGTAAAATAAATGGAACTATTGTTAGGGTATATTTACTTTACACCAGTTCTTCAATCGTTCTCCAACGAGGCAGTAGTGCAATGTATAAACATTATTCCGTATATTAACTGCAGGTGATGTTTAATTTAAAATGTAAGAATGGGGACATGACTTTGTAACTAATAATTTTATGCATGGAAGTAATATAGAATAAAGAACGGTAAAAAAACACACACACACAATTTCATTTAGATTCCTAATCCTGAGCGACTCACATTTATCTAATTTCTTTTTCTTTTATTTCATTCATTTTTGCAGTTGATGGTTAGGGAACTGTTCAGGGGTTCAGCAGTGGCAGGTCAATGGGGCTGGGAATTGAATCTACAATCTTCTGGGCAGCAATCCAACACCTTAACCAATGAACTGTCAATTCCCCAGCAGTTAGAAGCAGGTCAGCAGATGAAAACAACATATTTGACGTTTGTTAAGAAACTGTAAAGAACAGAGTACAAAGACGTCAAACCTTAAAACTGATAGATCGCAATAGTGAAAGCTCTGACTCTCACTTATGCTCACTAACGTCACGAATCAAAAGCTACAGTGGACACATATAGACTCGCTATACTGGACAGCAGAAACCAGGCAGCATTTTTTCAACCTCTAACGACCCACCATAGACATGGATTTCTTATTTTAGCTAAAAATTAATTTTAGCAAATATATATCCTAAATAAATTCCCTAAGAAACAATTTTAATATTGCTAATCTAAGTATAAAAAAATCAAAGGTGCAGCTGCTTTATAACAGCTGGTTAAAAACAGATATAATCCAGGCCTGGTGACTACAAATGTATGTGTTCAGCCCCTGCTATTCCACTGCTCCTCATAGTCTGCTCAAGTGCTGTTCAGTTCTAAACAGTTGAAGGCAATTGAAAAAGCATTCAAAGTAGCATCTTAGATCATCAATAGTCTTCCATAGGTCAGACCGCCAGACTACAAAAGACAAAACCTCTATAGCATTTTTTATACTCTATAAAATTTATATCTGACTGTAACTGCAAGAGTTCTAATAAAAGATTTTATAGGTTGATGAAACAAAAGCTAAATTGTTCATAAAGAATACTTAGCACTAGATACAGTCCAAACTGTAAAATATGGAGGTGGGAACATTATGATGGCATCAGCAGGACAGTTACTTCAGAAAATAAAAGGCACCTTTTGGAGTTGTGGCTCCAGATGCAGTTGACTGACCTCAAGAAAGCTGTTTACACCAGACAACCTACAAATATATCTGAGTCGACGCAGTTTTGTAAAAAGTAATGGTCAGAAATTTCTACCGAATGTTGTGTAGGTCTAAACCGGACTTCCCAAAATCTTTGCTGACGAAAGAGGTTTGGTGTGGTTAATAAAGACACAAAAAATCCCAGGGAGTGCCGGCTCAGTGGTTAAGGTGGTTAAGGTGTTGGACCGATACCTGGAAGATCGGGGTTGATTTTCTGCACCGCTGCTGGCCCCCTGAGCAAGGCCCTTAACCCCTAATTGCTCAGTTGTATAGAAGAAATACATGTAAGTCACTCTGGATAAGGGCGTCTGCCAAATGTAAATTTCTTGTGTTATCATTGTTAATTATCTGGAGTCAGATCACATTTTATGGCAAATTACTTTAGAAACCATTTATTCCAAAGAGTTCAAATTCCTTTTTTTTGCCACTGTGTGTACAAAAACAAATAGCATCCAGTGCCCTTTAGTTTACTTGAAGAAAGAGGACTCACAGTGTCTGGAATCAGATTGTTAAGGTTTTATGGGGAAACCCTGCTGTAGCTTAGTACACAGCCACATCCATCAGGAATGGAGGGTTAAATGGGACGTCCTGGTGACCGAAGCCTGTGAGGTTGTTTCTCTTTGATTCAGGCTGAATATAGACCACTGGGCCAGAGCCAGCCTGGCATTGAGATAAGCCTCACCATAAGACTCCATCAATCAGGTACCCCCTCCTTTCTCACTCTAAATACACACTCGTACACATGGGAACACACTTGCACACACAGTGCTCAGATCTGAAAGGTCAGCGCAATTGCATGGCTTCTCCAATCAGCATGAGGGCCTGTTTAAGCCAAGTGCTCCCTTGGGGTAGGCTGTTCTCGTTTATATCATGCTGCAATATAGGTCTGTCTGAAATGCCGGCCAGGTGAATGCCTGATGGAGCTCTGAGGCACTTAATATAAAGGTAAATAAGGAGAAAGCTGCCCAAGTAAAGTAGGATTATACAGATCTTTGGGCTGAACCATGCAGGCTTATGCTTCAACACCTTGACCGAGTTAATGAGAATTAATTTTTTATGGTAATGCGTGTTGGAAATTCCTGTGATGATAATCACGTGCAAAAATGTGTATAGGAAACTGATGAACACATTAAGTTTGTTGTGGGGTTGAGATGAAAATGGCTAAAAAAAAGCACTTTTAGTGTATTTCTCAGCAGCATTGTGAAGAGGTTCTTTCTTGTGTTACAAAGTACGAGGGGGTATCAAAAACTTTGAGACACGCAAATAAATGAACAAAACTTTTTGATTCCTCCTTGCAGTAATAAAAATAACGGCCTTATAAATAATGGGCATTAGTTACTGTGTTACTTTTTTTGGTAACAAGTAATTAAATAGTCGGGCAGCACAGTGATTTAGTGGTTAGCACTGTTGCCTCTTAGCATAAAGGCCTGGGTTCGATTCCTGGGCAGGGGCCTTTCTGTGTGGAGTTTGCATGTTCTTCCTGTGCTTGCGTGGGTTTACTTCGGGTACTCTGGTTTCCTTCCAAAAACATATGTCTTAATAGGCTGGGATAGACTCCAGATCCCTGTAGACTGATAGATCCCTGTGACCCCAAAATTAGGAAACAAGTGGGTAAATGAGTAATTAAATAAATTACTGTTTTCCCCAATAACAATGTCGTTCCCTTTACTGTGATGTTACTATAATTAAACTTACTGAAGTAGCGTTCATCGTAGTAGCCTCTTTCAGCCATAAGCAGAGTAGTGCGGGTGCTATACTACATGAATCTGAGCGATGGCAAGTCCAACGAGCTGAAAGGTATCTTTCTCAAACTGAACGTATGAGTACTATTTTCTCATCATTGAGGTGACAGTAAGACTGTTTATGTAGCGTGTAACATATTCAAACATTTTAATGCAGTAATGCAGTATGTACTTTCCCTGGTAATTAGTAACTTTCAGAACAATGTTACTAAGTCAGTTAATATTTGTGAAACGTTTATTATTATATATACTATTAACAAAGTGTTTTCGTGTATTTTTACTGTCTGGACCTCTGACTTTTACCAAGTTACTGGTGTTAAGCTAGTCCTCTAAAGCACACACACACACACACACACACACACACACACACTGATTGACATATAAACACCTCAGCATTTTCTTGAGCTGCCACAATGTCCGTTTGAAGAAGGTGAGGTACTAAATTGAAATTGGCAGCCTTTGGTCAGCAGGTCCACAGCCCTGATTCTCTGTCTCTCACACACACAAACACACACACACACACACACACACACACACACACATAAAACTAATTGCTTTGCATGTTTTCAATACATTATTGGGTTTCAACACATCCGCTCCCCTTCTCTGAGCTACAAACAACACACCGAGCAGCTCACACTCCCCAGGTATCATGTCTCTCCTCCGTTCTCCTTCACACACAGCTGGTGTGGCTGAAGGACACAGGGGCTTGAACGGGAGCAGGATATTGATGCAGCTGTTCTGGGCTCGTGCTTCACGTGTTACAGCTATACTGTACACGCCAGCCTGAATTTTGCCTAACAATGCTAATTTGTTGAATTGAGTCAGGCTGCGATGACACTAATGAAGATTGATGGCTTTTATGTGCACTTACAGATGCTGGAGGGCTGTGCATAAAATGCGCACTGCGGGCTAACCCAGATCCTGTGTTGGTTGTGTGAAGAGGTAGAGACAACTGCCTTACTCTATCTCTCACTTTCTCTCTCTCTCTGTCTCAAACACACACACAAACACACAGACACACACATATAGACATATATGTAAGATATACAGCGGTATCTTGACTTACGAGTTGTCGAACGAGTGGTATCTTGACTTACGAGACTTAAAACTAACCAGATTTTTTAAATACGAGTCGTATCTCGGCAGATTTTTCTCGGCAGTTACGGGCTAAAATTCGGATTACAAGCCAGCTTTAGCCACCCACCCGCTTATTGGCGTGGCGAACGCCACAATGAATGTCATAACATCCGCTCAGCATCCCGTGTCTCATTCGATAGCTAGTCAGACATATGCATTAGCAAGTGCGTTAGCAAGTGGAGTCGTCTGATCTCCAAGGTAAATGCTGTACATTATACTTAATAAAACCAGTTTATTGCAGTACATCCTATTGTATTGTTTTATATGCAATATTTGTGTATAAACATGTTCTCCATCATGGAACGGATTAAACTTTCAAATTCAAGGCACCACTGTAAATATACAAACTGTATGTCAGCCTGTCGCTTTGACAAACATTGTGACGCAGGACATACAGTTAAGCTCTGCGATATATAGAAAAGAGAAAAACATTGATTTCTGAGGAGCTTTGATGTGCTCTGAAACAAATACTTAGTGAGCCTGGTGGTATACAGCATCATGGAAAGAGAGAGGATTTGGAATAATATTTCTAATATGAGCCCTTTCATGATATCTTTTACACCACGGCTAATGCCTGCACAGAAAATCGATAGTCGAGGCATATCGTTTATAAAAACCTGAGCTACGGTAAAGGCGTTTAGACGCCACAGTACATGTTACTTGTTATTAAACGTTTGCTGTGTTCAGTCAGTTCAGGTATCTGCTTTATTGATATGTTTAGCATTGCCTTTTATTTATCTAACCTGAACCGCTAAAGAAAATAAAATGGTGTAATTAACATATGGTGTAACTTTCACTAATAGTCTTTTGTTATTGTTGCTTGTCAGACTGTACGAACAAGATTCACATGTCACACTATAGGATCTCCGTTGTCATACTGTACGACAGTCAAGACGCTTTGCAGCATTTAAGCAGACGCCCTTATCCAGAGCGACTTCCATTTATCTCTTTATAGATCGTAGAAATTGGAGGTTAAGGGTCTTGCTCAGGGGCGCAATAGTTTCTGGTGCTGGGAATCGAACCCTGATCTTCCAATTAGCAGTCAAATGCTTTAACCACTGTGCTACAACTTCCCACAGTATTAAATAGTAAATAGTGTCTAGTCAAACATTCATACTATACAAAAACTCCTTTTCCCTTCATGACTTAATACGCTCCTCTTTCTGCTGTTCTGTCCACCTAATTCGTCTCTACATTTTCCCCTGGTGGTTTGAAGATGTCGCACTAGGACAGCGTCTTAGGAGATGTCACACTGTATAAAAGCATCTGAAACACTGCCAGAACTGGATAGGCATTAATCGGCTGTCTGTGAACTAATGTCTGTGTCAAACCAGCCATCAAAGACAACAGATTTTAGTGCAGGAATTATAGGAATCTTTTCGTCTCAGCCGAGCAAATCTTGGCCATAATAGCACAGCGAAACCCGGCTTTAGTCAGATCTGTGTGTTTAAACGTTTTTTTGTCTCTACTGATGGCCACTCTATTACTTTCAGTTTGGCATTTTGGTTTAAGGTATGATTAAGATCACTGCCCTGATGGAACACCCAGTTATGAATCAAAAACTAATTTGTGGATGATGTTCCAAGGCAAGCAGCGCAGTGACTTAGTGGTTGGCACTGTTGCCTCACAGCAAGAAGGTTCTAGTTTCGTATTCCTGGCATGATTTCGTTTTCCCCAGTTTACTCCGGCTACTCTGGTTTCTTCCTACAATCCAAAACATTGATTTGGTGATTTTAAATTGCCCATGGGAATAATTGTCTGTATGTTGCTTTGTCCAGGCCGGCTCTTGCCAACTATAGAAGGGTGGGCAGGGATATCCCAGGTGGGCAATTTTTGGGGGTGGGGTTGAGGAGATAGATACTCTTTAAAGTTCAACTAATTATATGATGGAATAGTAAGAATATTGTTGTACTAATAGTTTTGCTTGGGCTTGGTTAAGAAGACATTATATTAAGTCAATATACACGCAAATATTAGAAAGCCCATGCCTAGAGCCAGCCCTGGACCTGTCTATGGTAAACCCCTGCCTTCCACCCACTGACAGATGGGATAGAATTCAGCAGATCCCTGTGACCCTGATTAGGAAAAAGTGGGTATAAACAATGGATTGATGGATGTTCTAAAGCATTGCTTTAACAGTTAGATATCTAGATAAATGTTCTTACTTGTGCTAGCAACTCTTCTATCAAAACATCTCCACAGAGTGATGGTTCCATCCCCATTCTTTAAAGCAAATCCGGTGTTTCTCTCTTTTTTCAGTCTGACATTTTAGATATTGTAGTAGGGGCTTTTTTTCTTGCATAAGGTTGTCTGGATCCATAACGATGAAGAACTTTTATTATTCTTGGACAATTGGAAAATCTAACGGTTCTAAAAATAACAACATTAATTGTTTACGTTTACAGTTCCGATATAGTAAAATATTAAGATCAGTAACGGTAATTTAGTCTTTCATCCAGGTTTAAATACAGTATTGGTCTAATAGGTATCATAAATAATGTTGATGTACGTTTGTGTAAAGCTTCTCTAGAGGAACATGATGTTGAAAAGGTGACCAAGTGTTGCCCAGAAGATCTTGTATGAGCTTTAGAACCACACACATGCATACTAGGGTGAGCTTAGTCGTCTAAACTGGTTGGAACTATGAAGAGCCAGTTGGGTTAAGCTGAGAGATTGTGTGTGACAGGCACTACTGTCCAGCACTAAATCTCCTCTGCTGTTAGGGCTGAGGAAACGTGCTTGTGTGGTCATGTGTTATCCAGGTTGGAGTGTGTCCAAATCTATCACCTCAAGCAGTGTTTTCACAGGTGTACGTGTACCCGCTTACGGCAGGCTAAGAACCGGGTCGGCTAGATGTCAATAGGATTGTAGGCTTATCTGTGGAATCTTCAGTCCATCACAGTTTGCCTGGTTTTTTTTACCATTTATTTATGCCCCTGTTTCCATCTTGATGGAAATTTGCTTGAACTGGGGAGTGTGTTTGTGAGCTGGCAATGAGTGAAGGATAGAAGTGTGTTTTGTGCCGCAGGGAACCGTCTCTTTATTGTTCGTCCTTTTCCCAGCTTTAGCCGTCGCTTCATCTGTGAGTGACAGCATGCATACGCTGAACTCAATAAGTAAGAGTACATCTTCAGACATACCAAAGCAGCGCTCATGTTTTACACACACACACACACACACACACACACACACACACACACAAGCCAGTAACCTGGGAAAGGTTTGCAGCCGTCAAAAATCTGGGAAGAGCATTCCAATCACAAAATTCGTCTGCTGTAATAACTAGCAACAACAACAACAAAAAAACAAAAACACAGTCTTACCGACCATTATTGATTCTTTTAGAGCAAAAACACTGCGGCTATTTCTGAATTGATTTAAAGCTTAAGAAAATGTAAGCAACTGATTCTTCTCCAGGAGCAGTTTGTCTGATCTTAGTCATTCCTGAAATAGATTCTGGCGGAAGATTTAATTAATTATGTCATTAACAGTGATCGAAAAATAAAGCATTAATAATCCTTAATAATCAATTATCTTCTTATGTCGAAGTAGGTCTGCACGATATATCGTTTCAGCATCGATATCGCAACGTGTGCGTCTGCGACATCCACATCGCAGGACGTGTAAAGTCAAGTCAGGATTATATCTGATTGTATCACAGTTCAGATCACGTGTGATTTGTGGATTGATTGTAAAGTTGAATAATCGAGGGAAATTTTACCCTTTGCATATTGTTTTAATCCCTTCAAGCGAGTTTAAACCATTCAGACGCAAGAAACAATCACTTTTGTAGCTTTAACCAAGATGAATTATCGTTAATTTATACGGTGAAGTCTATACATTATTTAATTTTTCTATCTGAATCTTGAGAAACACATTTTTTATTTGTATCTTTGTTCTATTGTATTTATCTATGATCATACTTGTGTATTATATTTTTTGCAGATTCACTTTTCAAAATTACTACAATCGTTTTAGAATTATGAATTCTTTCCTAATGGAGCTATTTAAATCATGCGGTGACTTTTTTTTCATATCGCAATATATATCGAAGAAATACTAAATATCGCAATATCAATTTTATTCCAATATCGTGCTGCCCTGTGGCCTATATAACTTACAGGTTTATCCCTTCTACAGCAGACAATCCAACATCATTTTGTAATTTTTATAATATTTATCAGTGGTTATATTCTGCGGCGTAAATGCATCTGTTGTTGACGCTGTTACACTGTCATTAAATCGGTTCCTCTGATACGAATATTTAAACTGTATATGAATTGGTCTATGGATTTGTTTATCATTGTATAAAACAGTATGAATATCAACTCCCGACCACCGACATGCTATATACTTTCTTGATTATTATTTACGAGACTGAATAAAATGCCACAATATCGATGCAATTGACTTTATTTGTTTACTCAATGTCATACTGTATTAAATCTATATTGTTGAACCTTCTGTCACCAAAATCGAATAATTATATAATTAATTATAGAGTCTAACAATTATATCTGTCACAAAAATAATTATATATATTTTTTTATGTTTGGTAAAGCCCTTTTCGAGACCAGTTGTTGTAACATGTCAAAACAAATTGCTTTTGTGTGTAAAAACACTTGCTGGAATCTGATTCTGAAGATTTGCTTCATTCTAGCCGATATAACGATTAGAATCTAAAATGTGCTTCTAGGGTGGACGAGTCTAATAACAACCTCGAACATTTTTCTATAATTTTTATGTTCGGTGAAGCTGCTTTGAGACCATGTGTATTTGTTCAAAGCGCTAGAATTGAAACGAAACAAATGAATCAATTTGAACAATTTATTGGTGCATTAAATTGATTTGCCGTTGAATATGACTATTTAGAAGTGTGTAAAACCTGTGGAACTTGTACAGTATTTACAATAATAATAAATATTGTTTCTCTATATATTTGTTCGGGATATATTTAACATTCTTCTGCATGTCCATAGGTTTGAACAAAATGAAGGATCTTTACTATTACCCCAAGCTTGAGAATCTGCTCCGTCCACCTATCACTAACGTCACATTGGATGCCTCCTAAACTCTAAAAAAAGCATTGGGTTATTCACTGTACCCAGTATCTGGGGTAAACATACTGGGTTATTATGTTGGGTTAATACAAACTTTTTTTATTGCGTTGTTTTTATAAAATGCAACCAGTTGGGTTAAAATGTTCATTAATATCATCGCATTATCAACTTTAATACCGAATATTATCAACATTAATATCATCGCATTTTCTCCACAAATATGTCTATTTCTAACTTCACCGTCTGTCGACAGCTTTTTTTATTTATTTTATATCTGTGACTAACCGACACCGACACTTGTTCAATAGCTACAACAAAATATGAAACATTTTATGTATATAGTTGTAAAGATAAACGTTATGCCTTTATCGAAAACTAGACAGATTTCATCAATGTTAGTTCACTTTATTCAATAACTAAACCTTTTCTAAAGAGGAAGCTATGGATTTGTACATAAGGGAAACATTAAAGAACAGGAACCTGGAAACTTTAATTGACAGATTTGCAGATGATGCGGGAAATCAATTAATTTGTTTATATTTTGGCAAAAATACATATTTTAATGTATTTTAGCATATTTTCTAATAATTCTATATATTTTTACGTTTGCTAAAGCTGCGTCGGGACCATTTGTTCTACCATGTCAAAACAAATGGCTTTTGTGTGTAAACACACTTGCTGAATCTGATTCTGAATATTTATTCTAGCCGATATAACAAGTAGTATCTAAAATCTGCTTCTGGGTGGACGAGTCTAATAATAACCTTATTTCTTATGTTTGCTGAAGCTGCTGTAAAACCATATCTAATTGTTTAAAGTGTGAGAATCAAAACGAATCAAATGAATCAGTTGTTTTTTTAACAACTCAGGGAAACTTTATTAATCCATTAAAATCTTTTTGCCGTTACATATGTACAGTATTTACAGTAATAATAAATATTTTTCCCTTATATAATTGTTTGAGATATAGTTGACCTTCTTCTGCATGTCCATGAGTTGAACAAGATGCAGCATCTTCATTATAGCCCCGATCTTGAGAATCTGCTCCATCAAACCTATCACTAATGCCACATTGGACATCTTTCCTACACTCGTTGGGGTAGGTGCTTTATCTGTTGGGTCATTTTTAGCCCAGTGATACCTGGCACTTTGTTAGTCGCCTCTAAAGTGTCTCTGCTGCTCTTTTGTGCTCCTTATGTATTATTTCTCCGTCTGCTTGGGATCTGTTACCTGTTTCATCCTCTGTTCAGGCTTGACCTAATGTTATCTTAATGTTATCTTAATGTTTGTCAAACTTCAAAAATTAAACTAAACAGTATTTACATAGAGAACTGGGTTGTAAATGATCCATGTGTGTGTGTGTGTGTGTGTGAGAGAGAGAGAGAGAGAGAGAGAGAGAGAGAGGGATCAGATGAGAGACAGCAAGAGAGATGGCGATGTTTAGCACGTCTCTCTGTCCGTGTTTGCCCTCCTGTCGTTGGTAAACTGATATGTTTGTTATATGTAACAAAGCAAAACGGGATAAAGTAGAACTGATAGCAGACCTGGTAAAATAACCCGAAATAAACCAAACGACAGCATCAGCACGCACCTCTGAAAACACTCACACCGGGACTGTATCTGCTCTAACGGTCCGTATCCACTCAACACCTCCGGACTACAGTAGCATCATGTTGGTCCAGCATCATGTTGGTCCGTGATGCTGACAAGTGCATCTTACAATTTGGCTACCGTTTAGACGACACGCTGTGTTACGCTGTTGCAAATCATATTAACCGCATAACCGTTTATTTTATTGTGAGACGCGTTTCTGTTTCTATCCCCCATCTCCAACACCAAAGCATCACCAAGCTGAAAGCACCGGAATAACGTTCAGACTTACCTGTACAAGAGAGTGAAGGTTCTTTACAAGGCATTCATTTCCCTGGGGAAACTTTTTCTGTCCCTTCGGTACACAAAATCGATCTGTGGTTACTTTTCTTCGGCTTCTTCGTGCGCTTGCGAAAGAAAAAAATATACAGAGGCGGAGTGGTCCAGCAGGAGGGACAGGGGTCCCGGTTCGAAGAGTCAGACGTGGTCAAACAGCTTGTTGTTTTTCAAAGCGTACCTGGGAATACACATCTGTCTGTCTGTCTGTGTGTGTGTGTGTGGGAATAACCCGTATACAGGGACAGCGTCGGAATGAGCGCAGTATCTACTCCCCGAGCGGGGTAAGGTGACGGAGGCTGGAAGCTACCACTGGCAGCGCGGGAAATTAGCCACAGTCGGTTGCGCGGGCGAGTCTATTCGACTCATCTTCTTACGGTTATTATAGGAGCTATAAAAAAGTGTGATGCTATGCGCATATTTACATTCATGGCATTTGGTTGACACTCTTATCCAGAGCGACTTTTTATCTTTTTTATACAGCTGAGCAATTAGGGATTAAGGGCCTTGCTCAGGGGCCCAGTTGTGGCAGCTTGTTGGGACCCCGATCTTCCAATTAACAGTTCAACATCTTAATCACTGCGCTACAACTTCCCCGTGTGATGTATATTTGTGCACGCATACACATGTTTGTGCGTAAATATACGTGTGTGTGTGTGTGTGTGTGTGTGTGTGTGTGCTCCTTCAGACTGAGACCCAAATGTTTAGGTTAGCAGAACGCTCATACCTCCACCTTCTTCCAACTCTCAGCATGGCATCTTGAGTTATTATTTTACATTATAAATATGTTGTGTATGTGTTTGTGTGTGTGTGTGTGTGTGTGTGTGTTCTTTGTTTGCTTTAAACTGATTTATATCTTTGTTATAGTTTTATTTTGCATTCATGTATGAGTAAATTAGTTTATTAAAATTGGGTACAGTCAGTCTTGGTCATGTGTGTTATGACTGTTTATTAACATATTTACTTTTCAGGCATTTGGCAGACGTGCTTATCAAAAGCGATTAACATTTATCTGATTTTTTTATATATATTTAGCTGAGCAATTAAGCATCGAGGGCCTTGCTCAAGGGCCCAGCAGTGATGGCTTGGTGGTGAAAATTCAATCCATGATCTTCTAATCAGCAGTTCAAAACCTTAACCACTGTGATAGAGCTGCCATTAATATTATTATTATTATTATTATTATTTTTATTTTTATATAACTCCTACAAGTTTGACCAGAAAAGGGGGCTGGGGTTGGGAGGGGTGGAAATTGGGTTTAGAAAGCTAACCCGGTGGCTCTACATTTTTCAAACTTTATTATTATTTTACACACACACACACAATTTTACCATTCCCCCACCCTAACAAGTACAGGTTTTGGGGGTATTTTCGTCATATATGAACCATAGGCACAATTAAAATGCAGAAGGGGTACACCCTGGACAGGTTGCCAGTCCATTACAGGGCCACACACACACCCTCACACACAATTTAGAATCACCAATCAACATACATGTTCTTGGACTGTGAGAGGAAACCAGAGAACCCGGAGTAAACACACACAAGCACAGTGAGAACATGCAAACTCCCACACAGAAAGACCCCTGCCCAGGAATCGTGAAATAGTGAAAAAATAAATACTTTTTCCTCCAACCCCTTTCATGTCTATTTTTCACAGCATCTTTCTTAAATCTTTTTCTTCATATCCAAGTTGCAGCAAGTGAGCATTTTTAATAGGGTTAGTTAATGTTGGCCTTTAAAGCATGTTAAAGCATGTTGGCCATTAAGTAGTTTACACCTGTTCTAGACTAGGTGTAAATTAATCAATAGCCAACATGCTTTAATTCACCTGTTAAAAGTTTAATCACACTTGTATTTAGAATTACAACAACAAAAATAATTCCACAAATTGAACAGATTTTTGGCTAGAATGTCAGTGGTGTGCAGTGTGAGTCAGTAAGTAAAAAATTTTCTGGTGGCCTAAACAATATCAGAATCACTGACCTACATTTACAACCTTACTCTAAATTTTGTTGCATGAAATTGTATTAATTTATTCCAACAGTTTATTCTCTTCATTTCGTAGTGCTTCTTTTGCTGCACTGCTTTCAGTACGTGTATGTGAATGTTAGATTTTTTGTCCAATCAGATTTTAGTTTCTATGTGCTGCCATGTTAATCTAATCTGCCTTCAGAATCAGTAGTGCTGCCCACGAAACTTACACTATATTAGTAATGGCAGATTGATAATTGGTTAAAGACTGTTTTTTTAATCAATCAGATTTTTAAATGCGACTCTCATCGCCTGCTAGCTGGCTTACGATGATGTAAGCATGTTTCTGTCCTCTGATTGATTGATCAGACTAAAACTGTTACAGCCAAGTCTGACTAGCAAAACACATCTGTACAGTTGAATTAGAATTTTTATGCCTATAATGGCTGACTGAGAAGGAAAAATTAACGTTGTCTCGGACATACTTAAAAATAGTTTTTCAAGGTGTACTTTTCCGGAAAAGTTGTAGATGGTGAGGAGAGTTTGGTTAACCCGGAAGATAACTAGTTTATCTCAGCCTGGTAAAGAGTTTATTCACCACTTCCAGACCAGCGCCGCCGACCGGTAACACTGACTTACAGCCTTTAAATGTCTGATATATGTTATTGATATCTGTAATGTTTTTGTGATGTTATATTTATATTAAGATAAATATTAATTCTGAACTGCTCCAGATGTTGTATGTGGTACAGTTGTGGTTGTAGTGTAGAGGTTTGGAGTTGTGTGTTAACGGGTTTCTTGCTTTAATAAAAATGTTTTTTATTATCAATATGTGAAATGTCTCTCTGTCTGTAATTCCACGCCGTGTTATACTGTGTGTTTGTTTAGTATTGATGTGTTTCTATAATTGTGATGTGATAGTGGTGGTATTAAAGGTGTATCAGTCTGGTAAATCCACACTGAAGGACCAGTTACCAAATGCACTGCCCACCACTGTAGAATGTATTTGCTTATGACAATGTAATTACATCTTAACACTAAAGCTTCAACTAAAAGTGTATTTCAGAAGCAAAAAGACACTTAAGACTCAAGTGTGTTAAACAAAATTAAAAAGAATTTAATTATTATTAAAAATAATTTGATTAAATAATTGTATAATAATAAAAAAATAATCAAATAAACAATTATGTTATTTTATTTATAAATACTTTTACCACTTGTGGTGTTTTGAGCACTCAAGGTCCACATCATCACGGCAGCATCGTTCATTTCGCCTCAGTTTTACTTTGCAGAGTCAGAAATATTAAGCAACAACATAGAAATGATATTTTATTAACAAAATGTGCAGTGCATTTATCGAGACCTTGCACGCTTTTTACCCAAATAAACTTTTGAAAATGAACACTGGAAAATGTCAAACACAATAACTGTTAAGTGTTATTGGACAACACAGAGTTAGCAGTGTGGCCGGCTTCACGACAGAATTTGCAATAGCCTTTGTTTTAGCTACTATATTTTAACACCGCCCCTTAAGAAAAGTCTGGATGTTGCGACAGATCAGGTTTAATCCTTTCTACTAAGAATGAAGTGACTGTGAGCTGAACTGAGCTTAAATCCAGCTATCAGATATCCGAGAAAGGTAAATAAAAAAAAAAAGGGTCTCACTCTTTTTGAAAAATAATTAGATACACATCTGGAAATGTAATGTAATGGTCAAAAAATATTATTATTATTTTTTTTTTATTATTTTTTTTTTAAATATGTGATATTTTACTATTCCTGTTTTAATATTTTACTATCTCTCTATTTAAATGCCACCCTTTACAAATTAATGGTGTCGGCCATGTTAAACGTGTTGTACAAAAGGTCAGTGTTGTTTTATACCTATTTTTTCTGTTAAACCATGTGTCAGACAACATGCTGATAAAAATGGGTCAAAAATTGGTCAAAATCTAAACATTAATGTTTTTAACATTTTATTGAATACATTCTATGGAGAATTGGAGCTTCACTAGAATAGAGCTACTAATAAAGTGTTCAGTGTACATGTACATATGCGACTATTACTCTTAATTTTGGGAGAACGTTTTGGACAGATGCAGTTGAATATAAGCCTATGCACTTGTTGGGAGCAGAACTACACTTAAAATCTTTTCATTTGTGAAGAGTTTCTCTTAGATACATCATTGAAACTGTGAAAAAAAAAACCATATTTTTGGGTAAGCAACAAGCTTATTGCTTTGACAAGCAAACTGTGTTAACATGGTCTCTGTTTCAACATATCAAAGTAACTTTGTTAACAAAGGGGAGTGGGGAAGTCTGGAGTAGGTGACGGAGCTAGGAAGTCTGAAGTAGGTTACAAAATCGGGAGGTCTGGAATAGGTAACGAAGTCGGGAGGTCTGGAATAGGTGATGAAGCTAGAAAGTCTGGAGTAGGTAACTGAGTCGAGAGGTCTGAAGTCTTAAGCCTTAAATCTTAAAGTCTTAAATCTTAAGCTTTAACATTAGCATAACTTGATAGGACAGCCTCTCAAAATGTGTATAAGAACCAGAGGTTTTTCTATTGTCAAGGGAGACATTAATAACCCCAGAAATGCTGCAGTGTGTTCTTAATCTTCAATAAAAAAGATTTCCGAACATACTTCCAAGTCTCCTCGCCTTCTACTGGTTTTCGTTGGGTAATTTACAACAAAACCTAAAAACACAACTTTAGAGTAACTTTGAATTAGTTTTTGGACACACACACTATGTGTATGTCCTAGTAAAAGATACACACGTAAACTGGCTACTCAGGAGACAAGGAAAGTCCAGTTTAGTGCCCTTTTTTTGAGTGTGTATGTTCCACATAATCTAATTTCTCTGTAGTTTTTATGGAACCTAATCAACAATGTGCCCGTCATGGTTCCTACTGCAAAGTCCTCTATGCCTAATTTAGCGACCCGTGCAAAGTGCTGCTGTGGTCCGATCCAAAATGATGAACTTGTTTCTTAAAGGGATATTTCCAGTGACAGTTATTACTCAGGGTCAATCTAAAATAGAAAAAAAAGTAAGAAAAGTTTTGACAGTCAGAATTTTTTTTAATAAATTGATGTATTTTTGGAATTTTTTTAATGTTTAAATAAAAATGACATGGCAACCAGTAAGAAGTCAACGTAAGAAATAATATTTAATTATCTTCATTAATATTAATATTGGTCAGGATCTAGAAGACCCAACAACCATCTTAAGTGCCAACGACCATCTTAAGAACACTTGGTGAGCCTGGATTCCCAGGTAGCGAAGACTTCGGGCTCTGATTTGACATGAAGCAAGCACAGCAATGGCATAATAGATGTAAGCCGAACATGCCCCAGGTATGGTAGAACTGTTTTCTAGGTGGCAACCAAGATATGGGCCAGTTGTTAAGTGTTTTACTTGTTCCAGATGTAAAATATTGAACAATAGGCCACATGTTGGCCAGTCTTATCTCACAGTTACAATGTAATTTAAGATATTTTTGAGAAAGGTGCTAGGTATTTTTATACACACAGCTCCCCTATTTCTGTAAGCAATGTGGGTTTAATACTCTTTATCAACAAGGTTTATTCAAAACAAATCTTTTTAGTTATAATTATAAAACACCATCAACTTTAAATTTACATTACTTTTACATTAAATCAATGTAAAATTTAGCAAAAGACTTGAGACAATGAGACATTACAAGTAAACAAACAGACAAAATAATGAATATAAAGGACCAGTGGCATTGTTGGGCTAACACAGTACACAGAGCTTATTGATAAGAGGAAACTATTTTATATACTTCAGATTTTTTTTAAAATATGTTGATGTATATTTGGTATTTTTTGAATAATTAAATGAGAATTAATAACATGGCAACCGGTAAAAAGTCAATGTAGGAAATAATATTTAATTATCTTTATTATTAGCTTTATCCTGGTCAGAATCTAGAAGACCCAACAACCATCCTTGGAACACCTGGTGAGTCTGGATTCCCAGGTAGCAAAATCTGGTAACCAGTCTTGGTCCAGTCATGGACCGTAATTCATTAATGTATTTGGGCCAAGTAGAAGTGGGTTGTGTGGCCCATCACTGGGGCAAACCAATTTTGCTATGTGGGTTGTAGCAAGAAGAAACTAATGTTTTTTCAAAAGATGTAAAACAGGGTGTACTTTTAGCAGTTACCTTGGTGGCACAAGGCCACAATATCTTATACATGTTCTAATAAATATTCTGTCATGAAACCCTAACTTGAGCATTTGTTTGTTACTGTGTTTTTGCACAATCAAACACCAGCTCTTAAATCATGTGCTGTGATAAACAATTTATTAATTATTAAATTGAAATACATGTTTTTTTTGTTGTTGTTGCTTACATACGTGGCTAATTGCATTAAAAAGCAGCCTTGACTTTAAAGTGCTTTGTAAATGGCCTTTAATGTGAACCCCCACAGCGGTGACCCTGTAGAAGTCCTACTGTGTGTGATGGAGGACGATCGCTTTAGATTAGTCCATAGCGGCAACACTACGCCAATGCATTCTCGGATATAAGAAGAGCTCTATAAATACTATGTTATTATGCTTTTAGGCATATATATATATATATATATATAATAGAAGGCATGCTAATAGAATATTAAATAGAAGGCATGCTAGTTTAGGTTAGGTTAAGTTAGGTTAGGTTAGGTTAGGTTAGGTTAGGTTAGGTTAGGTTAGTTTAGGTTAGGCAAGGCAAGGCAAGGCAAGGCAAGGCAAGGTAAGGTAGAGTAAGGTAAAGTAAACTAAGCTAAGCTAAGCTAAGCTAAGATTTTTTTTTTCCAGAAGGAAATTCTTTTTTCAGTAGCTGCTTATTAGAAAAACAAGTAGACAGAATAAAGAAGAAAAATAAAAAAGGAGAAAATCAAACAAAATAAAATAAAAATGGAGTTACAAATCTAAAAATACTATATATACATATATAATATAAAATACTGATTAAAGGTAAACCATCACTTTTTGCATACTCAAAATTCCACTTTCAATAATACACAATGTATTTGTCTATCAAAAGTAAAATGGCATCTACACTAACATGAGCCTATTTCTTTCGTATTCCAAGCTCACCGTCGCTACCAGGTCCGGTCTGTATTCAGCCCAGTTGGTGGATCAGCACTTACAGACAATAAGCCCCAGAGGCAGTTTTTCAATAATGACCTTGTCTTCTAGAAGGCAATCCGGACAAGACCGCAGAAACTTTGCTGCAGCATGGAACAATCTTTTTTTCTCCGTTCTCCACTTCAACGCTGGAGTTTTGCCGCTCTTTTGCTTCTGGCTTGCTTAGTTACAGATATGAGTTAAACTGAACAGAGTGTTTTTAGTGAGTGTTTAATATTGTCTTATTTGATTTGATTTTGTAAAGCTGCATTGACACAATTTCTATTGTTAAAACGCACCATAGAAATAAGAGGGACTTGAAAAGACAATCTGGAAAAAAATAATGCTTTTGATTAGTATCGAAAGGCTACAAATGATGTATTGACTATGCATGTGGCCATTTATTACATTCACTGCATATATTTCCAATAGTTGATTAGATTAAAAGAGAAATTAGCTAAAGTGCTAAAGCTAAACTAAAATATGCCTGTAAAAAGAAAAAGATATTTCTTTATTAACATTTTTGTTTGTTTGTCACATATAAATTTGTTATCAATGCATCATTATATTAGAGTCGCCTCATATGTATAAGGGATGAAAATGCTGAAGTCTTGTTGATAATAAGAGCCGAATAATATATTTAACCTTTAGTATTTTTAGGTACTTGTTTCAATAGTTTTCCTTTAGTGTAAATTAAATAGAATTTTGTGTGTCTGAAGATTAGCCACTTTTTGATTTTATTCACAGCACCACCTTTTCCAATTATGCGTACTAATGCATCTGTAATGACGCCTCTTTAATAGGCCTGAGGAGGAGGCATAATGGAAATGAGATGCAATTACAGACTATAAGTAGGGTGTTATTGTTGAGGGTTTCCTAATTGCTGTAGGTCACGCAAAGGTTTGACTGCATTGCCCAGTATTTAGAATGGTTTCGACGGAATATTTAAACTGAGCTAAAGACAGCAGCCATTAAGTAAATAGGCCAAAGACAGTGCCTCAGTGTTTTAACGTAGTTTTTGATTAACAACCAAATTGTTAAAATAGGTAATTGCCTTCATAAACGTTTCTCGTTTTGCTGGTTGCTAGTCTTTTCACATACCAATAGCAATCAATAAGTTAAGTGGTCTTAAATAGGTATTTATATGTTCTGTGGAAGGCGTAGGACCAAGAAATGTTCATCCAATCAAAATGTTCGATTGGAACATTTTAGTAGGCTTTTCTACCTGCCTGTAAACATTCCTACCTGTAAACGTACCTCCGGCACCCTATTCATGCAGGCAGGATACATTTACACTGACGTCATTGGACAGATGCCCTTATCCAGAGTGACTCTCGCTTATCAACTGAGCAATTTGGGGTGAAGGGCTTTGTTTTGGGGCCCAAGAGTGGCAGCTTTGTGGTGCTGGGAATTAAACCCTCTCTTCTAATTAGCAGTTCAACACCTTAACCACTGCACTACCACCAGCCCAGTTACTGTGGGTGCCTCTATTAAAATGCGAGGCCCAAGGCAATTGCCTTATTTTTTCCAGTAGTAAATGACAGATGATGTATGTTGTTTTTGGTTGCCTGGTCTGTGCAAGTTTATGCGTTCAGGAGGCGGAGGATTGGGCGACGAGAGTGGAACATACATTTGCAGTGCTATCAGGCAACAGTTAACCCTAACCCTACTATCCCTGCTATACCCAGTGCTGAGTACATGGTTAAGGTGTGTTGAGTCCGTCAGAATCTAGAAGATTCCAGAGAGGGTTCTCAGGTTTTCCTTTGTATTGTCCAAAAACATGTATATCGGCATATTGTCCCTATTGTAGATTTGTAAATGAAAGTTTGTGAATGCCTGCATGCCTGGTGCCCCGAGACAGACTGGTGTCCTGTTTAAGATGACACTACAAGAAACCATGTACCCTTGTCTATCCTAGAACCCATGATGACCATGTAAATCAGTTACCTCATTCAAACAATTCTGCAATAAGAGCCTTACCATAGCTCTAACGTTTATCCAGAGCAACTTACGTTTATCTCTTTTATACAACTGAGCAATATGGGGGGTTTAGGGCCTTCCTCACAGGCCCACAATCGTGGCTTGGTGGTGCTGGCAACTGAACCCCGGTCTTTCTGGTAGCAGTCCAACACCTTAATTACTAAGCCCCCACTTCCCCACATTTAACGTAGTTACAGAAAACATGGATGACAGCAGGGTAGCATTTATACATATGCATATTAGCCACAGACATATAGTATATATGCTTTACACATCGGATACACAGCCATTAAAAATAGCTCCAACCACGATATTAACTAGTAAACTGTGAAAGAAAACAAAGGCATCAGCAATAAAAAGCGGGTATTACGAGAAGCCATGAAATATTACACACTGTTTGGGTGCAGGTCATTCAATATTTCACCCTCAGCCCTATTCCGGTTCCAGTGCCAAATGCTGTATATTTATGAGTTGAAGGTTGTCCTCTGACTCTCAATGAGAAAGGCAACGTGATCCTCTTCCTGCATCTGTGCTCTCTGCTATTAGATTTCCACAGATGCTCTTAGAGAGTGAATGAGCACCGGCCTGCTCATAAGCAGATGGAGTACATGCAAGGTGTATCAGTGAAGGTATGGAAAAACGAAGTGCAGCAACTTTCGAGCCTTTATATTCCGTAAAGTTTATGAGAGTGGGATATCAAGATGGTGCAGACATTCACTAGCTCACTATAACCCCCCCCCACACACACACACACACACACACCTCTCCATTCTAAAAAAACAGCACTGGCGTCAGCAGTAATAAACTTGCCTTCTGAACATGTTACAGCCAAGGATATATGATTTTATGAAGGTTCTCAGGTCCGACAATACAACATTAATTTATTAGTCCCACCATAGATTCAGGCTAGTCAAGGGTGCTAACAGCTAGAATTCAACCAATATTGTATGCACCACTGCAATCCCAGGCAACATACTTTATAGTACTTTTAGTTACATACTTTATTTTAACATTATGCTACTTTGTACAACGTTGGTACAATATTCAGCAGATCCAAATTATGGCCAGCACACACCACGATGTAGGCCACAATTTGGTCGTCTGAAAGAAACTTTCAAATGCTAAAAGTTTCCTTTAACCCCAGGCTAAAAATCTGTTGTCTTTAATTGGTAGTTTGACATGAACTAACAAAAAATTTCAGACATTTATCTGCAGTTCGACCATCGAACCAATAACCAATAGGAGCGTCAAACCTGATGACGCAATTAGCGGGACAAACATCAAACCACTTTAGGAAAATGTGGAAACGAGTCCAGTGAACAAAACGACAAAAAGATCAACTTATTAAATTATAGACGGGGAAGAAGAGTTTGGATGTTGTGTCGCTGCAGCGGTTAGTTTGATGCTACTGATCATTTCACTAGAGAACCCGGGTTACTAAATGTGTCACGGATTGATGCCATAAAACTCTTCTTCCTGTGTGCATCTATTTTTGACACGTTTTGACTGTGATAAAGTCTGACATTATGACATGGGGACCATGTTCATACAATCTGAATTGCACCTTAGTTAGTTATGATATAGAATTCTGTCCTTATAAATTAAAGAGTTATGATAAAAAATTGCATTTGCGTCGCATCTTTTAACACCATATCCTGTTTTTGGTCAAATTAGATATATTTGGTCCGTGTTGCATACATATATCAGTCAAACCGCACCAGAGTTCATTTGGTTTGTTAGTTTGTTTGGTATGCACCAGGGTTTGGTTTTCAGCATTTATACTTACTCAAATGAACCGAACTAAACGAGCAATCGCAGCAGTTCGTTTTAATTGAACCAAACATGAGAAGCGTGAACACACCCCTAAATTTTGAAAATTCCAATTAGCTTGTTGTTGAACCGGATTTTAAGTGACTAGCTTGCTATTTATAAACAGGGCAGATTAGTCGAACTCAACCTTTTTGTTTTTAGCACTTGCACATTTAATTTACTTTCAAAAGGTCTGACACATATGGGGGGTTGTGGAGGGTTGAACTTTAGCATTTAACTGTTGCATCGTGAAAGGTTTTGTGGCAGAAATGAGATTCTCTCTATGTGCAAAAAATAATTTGGTGAAAAACCATTTTCGACTGATATGAGGCAGCTACTTTCGGAGAGTTAGAGTGATGCGTAATTTGACATTTTTACTTTTTTCTTTAATGGAACCAGCAACAGTATTTGGCTTGTTTTGTTTATATGTGTTTATATGTATATAAACATATATGTTATATATATGTTATATATATACTGTGGTATCCTTTTTTCATATATATATATATTTATGTCTTTTATACAACTGGGAAATTAACAGTGGTGGCTTGATAGTGCTGTGAATCAAACCCTGTTTTTTCTGGTGCTGGGAATCAAACCCCTGGTAGCAGTCCAACACCTCAACCACTTAACCACCACTTCCCACGAACCACAAATAAAATTTTATGTACTAGACCACCACAAACTAGCACATATTTGTAAAGTGGAACGAAAATGATACATGATTTTCAACATTTTATGCAAATAAAAAATTTAAAAAAAAAATTACATTTGTTTTTACTCTATGTAGTCTAATACCCCTACATAAAATCTAGTGCAAAAGGCGACGGAGGCACCCAAGATGTAGACTGAGAATAAAAAGATAAAAAATAAAAACAATTTGAATAACTTTTAGGCTATTTCAGAATTTTTATTAACATATTGCTATAAAAATATTTTTATCTAAATATTTGCCTGTAACTTGTCTAAAACTTCTACAAGAACTATAACATTTACATGTACAGCATTTGGTAGACGTCCTTATCCAGAGCAACTTACATTTATCTCATTTATACAACTGACCAATTGCGGGTTAAGGGCCCAGCAGTGGTGCCTCGGTGGAGCTGGGAATCACACATACAATCTTCGGGTTGGTAGTCCAAACTCTATTCGATGGGTGTGTTAGCAGGTTAGTTCGACAGCTCTTAGCTTTATAGTAACAGCAGAAGACTTTTTTTTCAGTAATAGGTAGTAGTGACTGGAAGGCAAAAAGTGGGTCCAAGGTGAGAAAAGGGGGACACCGTAAGCTAGCTGGAGAGAGATATGCACATTTTTCTGCACATCTGGCTCTTAATTAAGTTTTGCGTCCTATTTTTTTTATAGCATTTTGCAGATGTTTTGAGATGGATTAATACCCAGCATGCTTCCCCATAGATACAGATATTCACAGACTTCCCCAGCCAGGTCCCTGCTTCCACCTTAAACCAGACCCGGGTACCTTTGTTCCTCGATTCCCATGTGAAATTCTAATTTCCATGTGTTCTTCATTTTTGTTTTTATTTTTCCAGGGGTCATTTTCCGATCATCTCATTTAACGAGTATTTATTTACATGCTCATGTGATCCCAATTTTTTCCTCTGTGTGCACATATTATTCATGTGTGAAATGGCCTCTAAGCTACCGAATGTATAAAGATTGAAGCAAATAAAAAGACAGTGATGGTTTTATTAAGCCGGAAACTCTCTGAGCTACTAACTATAAAATGTCACACAGTAAAAAAAAATAAAAAAAAGTCCCAAATGAGTTATGAAGTCAATTTGTTTTTTGTGTACTTTCAGGTATAAAATTTAATTTGCACAGTAGCAGCATGCAAAAACAATACCTTCTGAGCTTCGAGCTTATTTCATCGCTAGCCTCTTCAAGCTTTTGTGAGCTGAGGCAGAAAAAGAAATCACATTTAAGATGAAATTCATGAACTGTGAAAATATCACATTTACCCCTATTATAATCCCCAACGGCTTTCGAAAAGGGTTACTGGTTTTTGATGTACTCGCAGTCCTACAGTGTTATTTGCTCCAGTGTGTGCATTATTTTTGCTTGTATCGCTGATCTGTCACGCAATGCTTAGCTATTCTTGATCCGAGTCTTGTCTGCTTCTCGACTGGACATCTAAAATAAGAACCGATTCTGCTTCATTGGAGTGATTCTTCACAGTACAAGTGACATAAATGTGATGGCTGCCGGTTAGTTCCTTTAGTCTTGTGGGTCTGTATATACAGTACCAAAAACTTGCTTTGCCTTCATCTTCTAAAGATAATAACAACATCACCTTGGGATCTATAGAATGTGATAGGATCTATTTGTGTTGCCTTTTAATTTATTTCATTAGAATTCTTTAAGGATGCAGCCTTGAATGTGTTCTCTATTTATGAGGCATTTAATTGGCCGATCAGCCAATGTAGCTTGTATGTCCAAGAGAGACAAACATAATTCTGATAGCAAGAGCAGTGGAAAAAAAACAAGAGAAGATAGATAAACAACACAGATTGACACACACCCCTGAGACACAACTCACAGAGAGAAGTAGCGTTGACATTAGCCTCTTATCTCTCCTGTTCCTCTTCTCCCTGTGCTCAAGGTCTCACGCTGTGTATTTAACACACTCGGTCAAGCTCCAGAGGATGTTCTTGAATAGGACATGGGGGAATCCATAGACATGTTTATTTCTCTATGTGGTGGGATGTGATGTTGGATTAACATCTTTTGTTAATCCTGACTCAACATTTCAATCAACTAATCATAACCATCTGATGTCATCAGTGTGTGTCGACCAAACCTGCCTCGAATCCATTTTTGAATCTTTCCACTTTTTATGTTCAAAAAACTAACTAAAAAACTTTAAATAAATGCTGAATAATGATCTGATACTGAAAATGTATTTATGCTGAACTAATTTACTGATACTGACGATTCCTGGATTAAACTTAAATCACAACATGAAATTAGACAAACGATATTAAAATAATTGATGATAATCAGGAATGACATTAGTGAATTTAGACTGTATTGATTCTAATGAATCAAAATAAACATTAATGAATTTAGACACTGAATCATAAACAATTCCTGATGAACAACTGAATGTAAAATGTAAAAAACCTCCGCAGAAATAAATCTTATATTTCTAATTTAAATATATAATCTTCAGTTTATAAGAGTCATTAGTTATAACGTAATGTATGTTATGTCGCGATTCTGCATATAATTTTGCGTTGCATTTTGTTGTTATAAATAAAGATTACAGCTACGCCTCTGATTATCCGAATATCTGCCACCATGATAGATCTGTTTGGCCACGTTAATGACGCATCGCAAATATTCCCATATGGAGTATTCCGGCTTGCAGCTCATAGCAGTGGTGTGTTACAGAGCTACAGGTTATTGCCTGCCTCGCTAGTATTGGGTATCGGAAAGGAACATTAAGATGGAGTTTCAGGCCAGTTTAATTCAACCTTCAGACAAAACAGTAGCCTGCACACTTATATTGATGGCAGGATGAAATAGATACCATCAAGATTGGATTTCTGTAACGAATTCAGTGATGGTGTGGATTTGTTTGAAACAGTGTCATTTATTTTGTCACAGGTGCCAGATATATTTCAGCACACATAACACATTTGAGAAATGTTATTCTCACCGTTCGAAAATGGCGTTCTATCTAAACAACAACAACAAAAAGGTTCTGCTTTCTATACTGTCTATGCTAGAGTAACGATCGTGTTTCTTGTTCTTGTTAGGTTCCTGTTCAGTGTTTATTTTTAATGATCCTGTTTAATCTACCTGTTTAATGTTTATGTTTTATGTTCATGTTTGATGTTACTGTTTAATGTCCCTGTTTATTTTAATGTTCCTGTTTATTGTTTGTTTAATATTTACTATTAATGTGTATGATTAATGTTTATTTTTATGGTTCCTGTTTTATGCTTATGTGTAATGTTCTTTTTTAATGTTCCTGTTTAATGTTTCTGTTTGATGTCCCTGTTTGATTGTCCATGAATAATGTTTATTTTTAACGTACCTGTTTAATGTTCCTGTTTATTGTTTATGTTTAATGTTTATGTTTAATGTTTATGTTTAATGTCCCTGTTTGATTGTCCATGTCTAATGTTTATTTTTAATGTACCTGTTTAATGTTCCTGTTTATTGTTTATGTTTAATGTTTATGTTCAATGTTCATATTTAATGTTTATGATTGTTTATTTTTAATGTTCATGTTTAAATTTCCAGTTAAATGTTCCTGTTTGATGTTCCTGTTTGATGTTTATGTTTAATGTTACTGTTTAACGTTCCTGTTTGATGTTCCTGTTTAATGTACGTTTAATTTTCCTGTTTAATGTTCATGTTTGATGTTTTTGTTTAATGTTTCTGTTTAATTTTCCTGTTTAATGTTCATGTTTGATGTTTTTGTTTAATGTTTCTGTTTCATGTTCCTTTTTAAATGTTTAACGTTAATGTTTGATGTTCATGTTTATTAGGTAATGTTTTGAGTTCATATTTGTTTCTGTTTTTTGTTGCTTCCTTTCTTGTCCTGTGTCATGTGATCTTTGTTCCTTATGTGCTCCTTGTCATGTGATCTCCTTGTCTATGTGTCATGTTCCTATTGGTCAGTCCTCTTAGCTAGGCTAAGTCACTCTAATTTAAGTTAAGTCTTGTTTAGTTTGTGTTTGTTGTTTGGCCAAGTGTTTACATTGTAAATAAACTGCACCTTTTAGGTTCTAAAAATACATCTGGCCTCATTGGAGATTCATTACATCTAGTTAACATTCAAAGTGGATCAAAACCTTCTATGAAAAATGTCCTAAAATGAAAACAATACCTGTTTTTTATCCACTTTCGTCTTTGGGTATTAATTAAAAATAATGTTGATAAAAGATTAATTTGGAGATCTACTGTATTTCAACACAAAACATAATAAAGCGCATGATTTAACCAATATTATAATTATGTTCATACAAAGACAAATGATTCCGTTTACATTTTTTGAACATTTTGTCACCCCTATTAATCTTCCAGTACCGAACAGAAATCAACCCTATTTATCATAGTGAAATTGGTTGCCAAAACTTAATAAGAAAAAGCACACATCTATCACAAAGCACTTTTATAAATAAAAATATGTACATAATCTCTTTTACTTAATCATGTTAAGGACAGTGAGTAGACAGCGCTCCTTTGCAGTGGTTTGTTAAAACGGTGGAAAGGACAAGGTTGCCATGTTGCTGCAACGCTGAACCGACCAAGTGAAGATTAAGTGTCTTGCTCAGGGGCGCAATACCAATGGTCAGCAGAAAAACAGAGAAAATAGAATTTGCCATCTGGGAATGTAAGTCCATATTCGTTATTCCTTTTGTTAGTCAGTGCAGCAATACAACCAATCAGATATAATCAATATAAAAATTCCTCATTTTCAAAATAACACCTTTTTGTGGTATAATTAAAGCTAAAATTAATTTTTATATTCAAATCATGAAAGTAAAAGTAAAAATAAAAATAAATACAATTAAATCAAGGTTAAGTATACATAAGAATGTTCCAATAGCCATATTCGTTATCAAAGGATTGGGATGGGCGCACACTTAGAGTAAGGGTAAGGAGGTTCGAGTAACCAGTCGAGGTGGCTTGGGCATCTGTTTTGGATGCCTCCGGGATGCCTCACCCCAGGAAAGACCCAGGAAACGTTGGAGGGACTAACTATTGCACATGTGCAGAGAATTTGGTTGCAAATGTTTTGTATTTTAATTATTTTGGTATAATATATGCTTACTGCGGTTTAACTATACTTTTATCATTTAAAAACTTAAACAACATAGTTTTTATGAGCTTTACATGGATAACAGTTTGTCCTTTCATGGGTTTTTGTCTCAGTGCTTTCACCCTTTGCAACTCTTAGCAGTCTGAAACCCTCTGAAACAAGATTCAGTATAATTAGAACAGGTGTCACAATTATACCACATACTGCTTTCATGGTTCCTCACAATCTTGTAGACGGAAGCAGAGTGAACAAACAACGTAGATCAATCACAGTTCCTTCCAAGGTAAAAAAAGACAAAACACTACCTATATGATATGTTTTTGAGATGAAAATATATGAGCTTCATATGCATATGTTATAAAGTCGCAGTTGTAAAATAAAAGTGGTGCTCTACTGTATGTACTGTAACATCCACTGTAATATAAACAATTGTCGAATGTAAGAAACATTTATCCCTGTGACTTCGACTGTGTCCTGATTGTTTGTGCCAGATGTGCAGGTTACAATTTGTCTAATATTTTTATAATCCTAACTTTTTCACACACAACAGACTCTGGAGGGTTTTTTTTGTGTGATAAACAGATCAGAGGAAAATGTCCAGATTGGTTCAAGCTGCCAAACAACAAATATATTCTGAAGCAGGGTCGGCTCTAGGTATGGGCAGGGGATGGGCTGATCCGACCCAAACACCTGTCTTGCCCACCCAATTAAGATTTGGTAAAATCAGCAGTATACAAATAGGTTTTTATATTATTCTGCTGGATTTATGATTTGATAAAAGCAGTCTGAGGCGGACTCTGTGTTTAGAATTTTTAAAAAAGGGTGTAGAAAACCCTGACCAATCACAATGCAAAACCAAACATTTTTCTGCTTGGTTGTAAGCAACGGATACTTGTGTAGTTCCACCTAGTTCCACTACTTTTTTTTTAATTTTTACTTAAAAAATATTTTTATATCTAATGCTGAGGCAGCACGGTGGCTTAGTGGTTAGCACTGTTGCCTCACAGGGGTCTTTCTGTGTGGAGTTTGCATGTTTTCCCCATGCTTGTGTAGGTTTACTCCGGGTTCTCCAGTTTTCTCCCACAATCCAAAAACATGTCTGTTAGATTGATTGCTGATTCTAAATTGCCCATAGGAGTGAGTGTGAGTGTTTGTGTGTGGCCCTGTGATGGACTGGCGCCCTATCCAGGGTGTCCCCCTCCTGCCCTTTCAAAATTAGGTAATAAGCAGGTATAAAAGATGAATTAATAAATAATATAATATAATATAATATATATAAAACCAATTGTCAGTGTTAGCATGTCTGACAAAAAAAAAAAATAAACATTAGAAATAATATATTAATGCAAATTAAGCCTATTGTACTGTAAAGTTATTAGCTGCCTGTTGCTTATGAGATGAAGTGTGTTACTGTAGTTTATGATGTTGAAAAAAGCCATTGCCAGCTCCAGCTATCTGCCACAAAGTTGCCACTGCTGGGCCCCTGAGCATGGCCCTTTACCCCTATCTTTTTAGATGTATAAAAAAATGAAATGAAATGTAAGTTGCACTGGATAATGTCATCTGCCAAAATACAGTAAATGTAAATGCATTGTGTATTTATAATAAGCCATGGATGTAGCAACCTTTCTTTAAACTCAACACCATCATCTTCTTTAGATCCTGATTTCAATTACACAAAAGAAATCAGACTCGATTTTTCCAAAAAGTAAGAGTAAAAATATTAAAATCTTGGAGGAATTGAAGAAGCAAATCTGCTATTAAACCCTATTTAATACACTCCAGGACGTGACAGGATTGTTACGCTGCAGACTGGAAGAGACATGATGCAATAAGGAATTTCACTGATGCCATTTTCAAGTTAATTTCACAGAGAACAAAATCATCTACCATTTTTTAAATCTCTGTTTCATTCAGCTTGAATTGTTTTTTCTTCCCTTACTAACATATTTAGATTTACAAAAAATAAAATCTATAAAGGCCAGCAAAAATAAAAAAAAGGTCAATTTTTCTGGCATGGACATTTAAGTCCATCCAACATTTAGCACATACAATTAAGAGAATATTTTTACTCTCTTGCTGTAACGATTGTGTTTGTTGTTTTTATGTTTTTTTCCTGTTCATGTCATGTTTATGTTTCATATTTTATGTTATTTCATATTTTATGTTATAAGTTTTATATTCATTTAATCATCTTCTATACCTGCTTATTCCTCAATTCGGAATCACTGGGATCTGCTGTCTATCCCAGCTGTCTCTGAGAGGGGGAAAGACAGAAAGGACAGGTCTTCAGTTTATCACAGGGCCCCACTCACACTCACTCCTATGGGCAATTTAGAATCACCAATCGATCTAACATACATGTTTTTGAACTGTGGGAGGAAACCAGAGAACCCAGAATAAACCACGGGGGGAACGTGCAAACTCCGCACAGAAAAGTCCTGGGACCTTCTTGCAGTGAGGCAACAGTGCTAACCACTAAGCCACTGTGCTGGCCTTGTTTTATATTTATAGTTTATATATGTTTTATATAGTTCATGTTTCATGTGTTTGGTATTTTTGCTCATGCTTCAGGTTTATATTATGTTTATATGATGTTTATATGTTATATAGTTCATGCTTTATGTTTTAAGTTTATGTTTATTGTTTATGCCTTTATTTCCTGTTTTGTCCTTGTCATGTGATCTTTGTTCCCCATGTGTTCCTGTCACGTGATCCCCTTGTCCATGTGTCTTGTTCCCATTGGTTAGTCTTCTGTATTTATGTGTTTCCCTTTTTGTCTTTGTCATGGATTTTGGTTGTGTCCCTGTACCGCTGTTGTGAGTCTTAAGTCAAGTCAAGTGTGTTCAAGTCAAGATTTAAAGTATCAGACAGAGAGAGATCCATAATACATGCAGTGTCTTTATTAAACAAAGTGACAAAATCCAAAAGGGTAATCGGTAGGCAGGCAGAGGTCATACACAGAGAATAGATATACAGGCAAACAAACCAAATGGTAAAGCAAAGGCGTAGTCAGAGAACGAGCAAGAATCCAAACGCTCGGTAAGTAGCTAGGCAAACAATACCACATGCGCTAGTTTAAATAGCGAACCAAACAGGAAGTGAACCCTGAAGTACAACCATAGAGTCAGTATTCAGGCGAGGGTGCCCTCTGGCGATTGGGAGACAGATTCCTTACACAGATCATGTTGTTGTCTTGTTTAGTGTTTATGCTAGTGTTCATGCTAAGCTAAGCTAAGTTAATTCAAGTCGAGTCAAGTTTAGTTTATGTTTATGTTTATTGTTTTGTCACTATTGTAAATAAAAACTGCACCTTTGGGTTCTAAATACGACTCGCATTAGTGTGATTTATTACACCTGCATAACCTTATTTTACAAATGATCAGCAACCTTGAGTACTGGCTTATGTTCTCGTTTTGAGCTTTGGTGTTAGGGAGAATTTATTAACCAGAATTTATTCTTTCCTTCAGCATTAACCAAGTGTTTCAGAGATCAGTCCGATTCTACTTCCTCGAGACGCGTGTAAGACGATGCATAAAAACCAGTGCAGTTATTCATTTGGATTTATTTCTTCCAAGATGACAAGGTAAAGATGCAAGATGCAGGAACGAAAGAGAGAGACAGAGAGATAGACATGGAAAAAAAATCATAACCAATTATATTTCCAATCTTTTTATCCTAAAATAAAGAAATATTTAAATACAGTACAAATGATAAAGACGTGTCCAGCAGAGTGAAGATAAGAACAGCTAATGGAAATGTTTAGTGGTTTAAAGTCTCACTCACGTTATTGATGTGTGTTTAGTTTATCGCAATTCCATGCATTAAATCAGACTTCACAGTTTTTACAAAACATTTGGGGTTTTTTCATCATGATTCTTAATGTATATAATATATATATATATATATATATATATATATATATATATATATATATATATATATATATATATATATATTTTTTTTTTTTTTTTTTTTTTTTTTTTTTTTTTTTCTTAGAATGAGTATAACTTAGTGTATCGTTTTCTTCAGAAAAAAAAACGTACGGTCCAAACATAAGCTTGCTTACATTTATATCATTTAGCATTTAGCAGAGAAGTGTTTTATTCAGTGAATAGATCAAATGTGGGTCTTTAGATCTCAAATTAAGTGTAACAGAAACCCAAAATTGTTGGAAAAGTGCAATTGCAAGTTTTTTCAACTGTCTTCTTAAACAGCTCAGTTGTTCTGACATTGATATTGTTTTTTTTCCACCACTTTGGTTAAAGAAAAGAGAAAAGTGGTAAGGCATATCTAACTCGTATTATTAAACATTACTTTGATCTGATTTGACACCAAAATCTCTGATAAGAACCTACAAGATATTTTGTTTGATATATATTCAGTAGGAACTTGTATTTACTATGTATATATGTATATAGTTACATTATGCATATGTTATAGTTTACATAATACACGTATAAGTGGTGGTGGCGGCTTAGCGGTTAAGGTGTTGGACTGATACCACAAAAACAGGGTTCAAATTCCAGTACCACCAAGTTACCACTGTGGGCCCCTGAGCAAGGCCCTTAACCTTTAATTTGCTCAGTTGTATAAAAGAGATAAATGTAAGTCGCTCTCGATAATGGCATCTGCCAAATGTGGAAAATGTAGTTTGGGGAAGTGGTAGCACAGTGGTTAAGGTGTTGGACTATCAATTTAAAGACTCAGTTTGGATTCCCAGCACCACCAAGCCACCACTGCTGGGCCACTCTGGATAAGAACGTCTGCCAAATGCTGTAAAAGTATACTTTAGGGGAAGTGGTAGCGCAGTGGCTAAAGTGTTGGACTACCAACTTGAAGACCCAGGTTCAATTCCCAGCACCACCACTGTTGAGCCTCTGAGCAAGGCACCTAACTTCCAATTGCTCAGTTGTATAAAAGAGATAAATGTAAGTCGCAATCTATATTTTCACAATCTATATTTTCTTTGCCTGTTACTGTATTTATTAGAACAGATGAACCAGAATGTTTCATTATTTGCCCGTATTTATGAGTTTGTTCATCTGTCTGAAAACCCAGAATAAAGCCTTGTCTTACTGCCTCAACATTAATCTGGATTACTAGCAAAATTTCTGATTTACAAACAAGCTACAGCCTTTTTGTTTATATGTTGTGTGTACTGTATGGGGTGTTTGTAGGGGCATTATGGGGCTGAGAGTTGGGCACAGCTGTCTCCTGGCTTCCAGTGCAGAGGATGAGGATGAGAAAAAAAGATCCCTAGTCGCTGCCTTAATCTTAAGCATGAGAATCTGTTTATGAAAAGGACTAACTAGAGTTAACTGCCTCCTGCTATGGAAGGAGGCTCTTCATGCAGATGGTGTGAGAAACCTGCTTGGTGAACTCCTAGTCTTTCCTGCTGTATGCTATCAGCAGCTACTTCAGACGCAAACAAATCATATTTATAGCACTTAAGTAATCAAAATCATTGTGACGATGACGTGAACTTGAGAATAAAGTAAACTTGGAAAGAAAAGGACGTTTGAAAGACAGAGAGAAAAGAGGGAAAAAAGAAAATGATTTCATGATGCTATTATACCAACCTACTCTTTCTCATTCTGAAAAGAAATTAACAGCAAACAGTGATGTTAATATATGCATTGATTTAGTAGCTCTTTTCCTCATGCGTGCAAATGAATGGTTATTAAATCAGGCCAGCTGCAAAATGATATGAAAGACTTTGCAAAAGCTTATTAAAGTTACGTAAAATTGAGAGAGAGAGAGAGAGAGAGAGAGAGAGAGAGAGAGATTTAGGGAAAGTAAAACCCAGAGAAGCTGCGAGATGGATGCAAAAGCCTCTGACCTGATTTTGAGAAAGGCAAACTTTGCCAAAGTAACATCAAAATACATCAAAGGCTTCTTTTGAATGCCTTGTTATTCCTCTGTTGGAAACACACACTCACTGTTACGCACACACACTCACACACTCACTTGAGAGTCTAATTTGACGATAGTGTAAAGAAAGAAAAAAGCAGCACAGCACAGTCTAGAGGAGATGATGATCAGTTAACACTGGTGAGGACGGAAAGCCACCGAGTGACATGTAGCTGATAGACATGAAATATAATATGTTTCGCAGATATAAGCAATGCGATTCATTAATGTCGCATTCATTTCGAAGCTGTTTATGCTGCTTAGTTACATTTCGAAATAGAGTTCAAAATTGCACGTAAGCAATTATATTTATATTTGTAGCATTTGTAGCTTTTGGCAGACGCCCTTATCCAAAAATTTTTTATTCATACAACTCAGCAATTAGGGGTTAAGGGCCTTGCTCAAGGGCCCAGCAGTGGTGACTTGGTGGCACAGGGAATCGAACTCAGATTTTCCAATTACCAGACTAACATAATAGTAACCGGCATATGCTGTAAATGTATGTTGGCACAGTGGTTAAGGTATTGGACTACCAACACCACCAAGCCACAACTGCTGGGCCTCTGAGCAAGGCCCTTAACCCCCAATTGCTCAGTTGTATAACAGGGAATAACATAAGTCACTCTGGATAAGGGCGTCTGCCGAATTAGATTCAACTTTATTGTAACTGTGCAAGGTACATGTAAAGAGCCAATGAAATGCAGTTAGCATCTAACCAGAAGTGCATAAGTGGCTTATTTACAATAAATAGCAGTGTAATAAATAAGGGTACGAGGTTCATAATTACACAGGTGGGTAAATAATGTAAAGAAGGGTATATATAGTATAATACAATAATACGGTTATAGCAGGCTGTAAATGTAAATGCTGTAAATGTAAATTTATGGAAGAAAAATGAATAAACAATTTCTTATAAATAAGTTAGATAAGATTGGAAAGCATTCTTAAAAATAATTTAGCTCAACAGTGATCCATAAATAGCTGTCTGACATTCTTAAAGTTTCAGTTAACAGGCAAAATCTATATATCCTATCCCTATATGCAGAAATAATGTGTAAAAAACATTCCTTGCAGTACAAGTATAATTTATTAATGTATAAATATATAATATAAGGTATTATATTGCTTTTAAAAGCATTCTTCGCTCTTTAGTGACTAAATTCTTTAGAAAAATCCTATTGTTCAATGCATTATTAACGTAAAGTGCTGTTGGTTTATAATTCAGAAAACAAATGAAAACATATCCCGTGGCTCGCTATGATATTCGTCACTACCCTGAAAGTTTGTAATCACAGCTCGAAGTAATCAGAAGTTGAGCTGCTATGAGCCCCATTGAAAGCTCCTGTGGTGCTGTGGGTGGTGCGATACAGCACCTTGGACAGCTACAGCGGCCAGCAGAGCGACATGTGTGCATGTGTCAGTTTCACGCGGGTGAACGAGCTGTCAGGCCAAGTTTAGGGCGGCTGCGATATATTTTGCAGCTTTTATATTTTGCAGCTCATCTAAAAAATTTCAGCACCAAATCGAATCACATTAACAGGCTAAGCCTACTTGTGAAAGGACAGGTCTGGGGGCAGATGCTTTGCCTGTTCTGCATAATACTACCGCTTTGTGTTTGGTGTTTGTTCCATCAATCCTTTGATCTTGGTAAAGAGAGCAAGTACTCATTACAGCAAACTAAAGAGATAAAAAACCCCTCCATGATCAGTGCAAAAATCTTAGTGCACCTCAGTGAAATACAGTATGTGTGTGTGTGTGTGTGTGTGTGAGGAATCCATTTTGTTAAATACAATAGGGCAGTTCAAAACGTACTTGATAGGCAGGCAGATGTCGGTACACAGTAATCCAAAATAAACCGGGCAAATAAATCCAAAACACTAGACAAAGACTCAAAACCAACAACCAAACAAAGATCATAAAACGGTACTTCGCAATATAGAGCTTGTGAGGCTGGCTTTTGTAGCTAGCACAACAGAAAGTGACCGAAAAGTACCAAGGGGATGCTAGTACACCGGTGACAGGCCCTCTGGTGGTGACAGGGCGAAATTGTGACAGTGTGTGTATATGTGTGCATGTATGTTTGAAATTTACTTATTCCCTAAGTTTGGGTTACGGGGATCTGCTGGAGCCTATTCCAGCCGCCTCTAAAAAGGGTGAAAGGCAGGAGGGGGACACCCTGGACAGGTCGTCAGTCCATCACAGGGCCACACACACACTCACTCCTATGGGCAATTTAGAATTACCAATTAATCTAACATGAATGTTTTTGGAATGTAGGAGGAAACCAGAGAACCCAAAGTAAACCCACGCAAGCTCCTGCCGGGGAATTGAACCTGGGACCTTCTTGCTGTAAGACAACAGTGCTAACCACTAAGCCACCATGCTGTCCTCGACACAAACAATCTCTGTCAACATCTAAGCATGTCTTTGAATGTAAGCTTTCGGTATGTCCAATAGTAGGTAATGCTTTTGTACCCTTCATTTTACATTTCTATGCTTACTAATTATAAAATGACAACAACAGCAGCTACAAACAATATTCAATACACTAATATGTCAATTATGTAGCTGAAATAAAACGACTAACTTTAAGAGTTGCGGCTTACCTTGAAATTCTTTTGAAAAGCTGAAAGTGGTAGATGTCTAGTTGTTTTGTTATTGCTGTGGACATGCAGGACTCTATTTCCTAAACATATATAAACGTCTGTTTGTAATTAAACTATTTTAATGCTGCAATTGGGGCAGTGGAGGCTCAAATGATTAAAGTGCTAAGTTGTTAATTGGAAGACCAGGAAGACCTGGGTTCAAGCCCCACCACCGCAAGTCTGCTACTATTGGGTCATTGAGCAAGACACTTAATCCTTCTTGCTTCAGGGGCGCTATATCATAGCTGTCCCACGATCTGATCCCGACTTACTAGGATAGGATATGCGAAGAAGAAACAGTTTCACTGTGCTGTATATGTAGGTGTATATGTGACAAATAAAGACATTTACAATATACACACCACCAGAGCATGTGCTGAAAGAGAAAAATACTTCCCTGAATGCGGTAAATCTTTAATGTATTAGATTTCCGATGATTTATATCACTTATATTAAGCTTTTAAAAGCCTATTTCTTTTACGGTTTATAGATTTTGTTTAATGCAGGGTGTCCTGTAACTTAGGGGTAGTAGAACAGTTCTACCCCTGTACTAACAAGGTTTTCACCTTGAAATTTGCATCCTGGTTATGCCGTTGTTGGAATTTTAAACATTTTGAAACTGAAAAACACTACAACCCGTCTGTAAAAACATTTTCCTCTGAAAAATAGAGCTCCTGTGTATGTTTAAAAGTTTAATGATGTTGCACTTTGTGCATATCTTCTCAGGAAACTGCTGCAAAAAAACACATATCCACCTACATTTACATTTTACAGCATTTGGCAGATGCCCTTATCCAGAGCAACTTACATTTATTTACAGGTTCAAACCAGCAGGACCACCAAGCTGCCTCTGCAGGTCCCCTTGACCAAGGCTCTTAACCCTTAACAGATCAGTTCTATAAATAAGATAAATGTATTCATACATTAACAGCATTTGGCAGACGTCCTTATCCAGAGCGACTTACATCTTTCGATTTTTTTATACGACCGAGCAAATAGGGGTTAAGGGTCTTGCTCAGGGGCCCAAGAGTGGCAACTTGTTGATGCTCGGAATCGAACCCTGATCGATCAGTTAGTAGTCCAACACCTTAACCATTGTGCTTCCACTTCTAAATGTATGTCACTTTACGTAAATAAATCTGTTAATAAATCCGGGAACCGTACAATTTTAATACTTATTACTAATCATTCAAAAGATTGTGTAAAAAGTTGTTTAACAATTATAATTAAACATTTATACAATTCAGACAGATGAATATTTAAGACAGGCGGATTATAAAAAGGAATGATTCTTATGTTTATAGCTGTTAAAATGGAATAAGAATAAATATTCGATAGCATCTGATGCCAGTAAACCCTTCAAAAAGTGCAGTTCTGGCAAATGACTGTGGTTTAATAGGATTAATACACTTCAGGAAATGCAGTTATACTGTAGGAAAACAATCGACTTGGTTTGTGTCTGACTTTTTTTTTAAAACTTCCCTGCCGTGTTTTATTTCGTACTTAAGCGGCAAGAAATCTAAGCCTAAGAAAGGCATCTGAAACTAGGAAGGAAAGTAGCACAATTTGTGGCTTGCATTTATTTTCTCTCTTTTTCTTATAGTCGAATTTATTTATCTGATTAAAGCAGAACTTTTTTTTCACACCTTTTGTAAACATCTATGAGCTTCTCTGGTAGGCAGAATCAGGGAATGTTTTCTGGGTGTAGATAATACAGTAAAGAAGAGTGTAACGATTCCAACCCCAAACCACCAAAGGGCGCCCACTCCCGGTACTGCAACATACTTCGCAACGTGATGTCAGCTTATAAAGCTAGTCACCGGAAATAAGACTGGCGCAAAAGACTTTCTCAATGTGGTTTTCGAAATGCTAACTTATAAGCTAGTATCACGAACATCACATTGTGAAGTATTGTTAGCTTTCCAACTTTTAATCCATGTCTAGGCTTTCCTGGTTAAGATCTTTGCTCTGTCTAGTTTACGATTATCGCCTTTGCATTTCTGTTTTGTTTTCCTCCAGTGTTTATAGTGTACCGACCTTTGCCCGTTTTCTGACTTCGTCTCTGTATTATTCTAATAAAGCCTCAGGTATTTTATTTGCCTGACCCACTTGGTTAACATTATGCACTATTTAGGACTGTGAAGAAAGTGGTAGCGCAGTGGTTAGAGGTGTTAAACTGCTAATTGGAAGATTATGGTTTGATTACCAGCACCACCAAGTTGCCACCGCAGGGCCCCTGATCAAGGCCCTTAACCCATCTTCTTTTATACAACTTCTCAGTTGTATAAAAGAGATAAATGTCGGTCACACTGAATAAAAATGTCTGCCAAAATGCTGTAAATGTAAACGAAGATGATATACCAGATTTTCTTTCGAACCAGCGTTGCTGCTTTCCAGTGGTAAAAGAAAAAAAAAAAGATTAATAAGCCCTAAAAGACAAGCCTCAGTTTATCAATGTCAGTTTTCACATTCTCATCAAATTATCAGGTAGATTTAAAGAGAAATTGGATGGTGAGCTATTTTCCCTCGCACTTATGAATCAATTCCCATCCATCATGTCTGATGATGTAACATGTACGCATGATATTTCTGAGTCTCCGGAACGGTGTGTCTGGATAAATCTGAAGGTTGGATTCGGAGATTTTTAGAATGACAGATTTATTTTGTCTGCAAAGATCAATAAACAAAAAGAAAAGAAGCCATGTGATGAAACGTTGGCATTTACAGAGAGTTTCAGGGGCATAAAAAGTACAATAAAACATTTTTTTGGGGGAAAAAAAACCCCACCAGCCTCCATGTACCAAAACAAAACTTTACCACATCAACAGAGAGGGCTCTTGAGTCGGGGAGGGTTGTGCCGTGCCGTTGCCATGTCTGGAGCCTGATGGGATGAGACTGGAAATAGCAGAACCAGTCTGAGCTGTAGTCAAGTCGATAAAAAAGCCCTGCTCTGACGGAAACTGTCCTAGGGCTACTTGCACCCTGTGTCTGCTGCCCTCCGGTCCTGCATACTAGCTTCTTATCCGCCAACCCCATTATTTCACTTCACACACATCCTCACACGCATGTCACACACAGGGACTGCTCGTGTTGTAATGACAGGCCTGGCTCCTCAGGATGCTCTGATGCTGGCAGGGAGAATGAGCCAGGCACACAGACACCTCAGGCTTCCCTAGACAGTCTGAAAGAGATAATGAGTTGGGTGAAGATGCCTGTGGGCTGTTTGAGCGCCATCTCCTCATACCAGAACACAGTGGGGCACTCACACCGAGTGTGTAAACGTTCTGTTACACCCCATCTGTGTCTTGTAGTCATTTTGAAAACAATGAAATGAAGGATCTACAATTTTGATGGAGAGACACGTCGGAGGAGAAAATCTTTGGATGTGCATGAAGACAGTGTAGAGTTGATAAAAAAAGCAAAAAAGTGTGTGTGTATGCGTGCATCTTCTTATCCCAACAAACACATAGGATTAACTGACAGGTTTGACCAAATATGGTCATTTGGCTGGTCTTCAGTATATATATATAATATATATTATATATATATATATATATATATATATATATATATATATATATATATATATTTTATATTTTATTTTTTTTATTTTTTTTGTGTGTGTGTAAATGATGGAAATGCTGGGTGAGTCTAAAACCTCCACACACATTTCTCACTGCTTTCCTTTATTTTACTTCTGTTCAATCATCCTGCTTATTGCATTTCTCTCTCTCTCTCTCTCTCTCTCTCTCTCTCTCTCTCTATCTATCTCTCTTAAACTCTTTCTCTCTGTCTCTCTCTCTCTCTCTCTCTCTCTCTCTCACACACACACACACACACATACACTCATCTTAAGCCCAGATGGGTGGCTTGGTAGTGCTGGGAATGGAACCCCAGTCTTTCAGGCATCAGCACCTTAAACCCTGAGCCACCACTTCCCCCTATAATAAAAAAAGCATGTATTAAATAAAAAAATCTAACAAACTAAGTCTGGTAAAAAAATATGCACATGCAAATACAGCCACCTTTTTTAGAAGGGTTTGCATGAATTTTATTTAAATGTATAAGGGGCTTAAAACACTACATCCACCAGAAATACCCTTCTGGGTAGCACTGAGTGAATTTAAATTGATCTGACCAAAAGAAACGGGCTAAAGTTCAATATGTACACTATGAAAATACACTATGTAGATTCGGTGTAAAATTTTTAAACTGTTATAATCGTATTATTACCATCTTATTATCTACAACAATTATATGTTGGTTAGAAATACAGATTTAAATAAAATGTTATTCAGTGTTATTCACCCTTAATGGTTCTATGTACCAATCAGGAACGAGTCTATCACTAAGGCACTAAGCCATCTGAAGGTATAGGTTATACATTTAAATAAAACACATAATAAATTCATACCCACAAATCCATATTTATCTGCTTGATTCAAACCTTTTAAATTTATAATTTTGTATTTTTTCCTTTTGCCAGAATTTGATTTTCTTCTCTGTGGGATGGGAAATTTGTAAATCGTCACCATAGAATAATCAATAAGCCTTTTCAAAAAAAGGGAGAAATAAGGAACTCAATCAGCATCACCATTTTATTACCGCAAACTTGATTGCCGTTCCACAAAATAGCCCCTGATTTTATGATAAATGCCTGATTTTTTTTACAAATTTTATTTAAAAAAATATAATAAAAGTCCCATCAAAGCAATTTTCAGTTCTGAAAAGACATCCAAGACCTCCTTTATTAAAGTCAATACTTTTGCACGTACAGAAAAAAAAAAAACATTCAATATGCAATATGATTTATACTTGCTGCCAGGTCTTCTTAAATGGTAGTTAAAATAAAATCCAGCAAAAAGCAGATTTGCATATTAAATTGCATCTTTGGCCAGAAAGTTTTTACTGCAAGGAAAATTTTCATAAACAAAACTAGCGGTTAGCGTATGCAGGTAATCAAAGACATGCATGTATGTATAATACTGAGACAGAGATTTAATTAGAGGACAAGACAATGTTGTGAGATAAACTAACAATTCACTGCTTCAGTTATTGAATGTTTTACAGTTTTTTTGTATAGATGTTGCTGCCGATACAACAAAAAGTGTGTTAATATTAAAAAGTGATGCAACATTAAAACAAGAAATTGAATAAAACAGTACAGTAAAAACACTAGTGTCAAAAATTCTTATTGCATTTCATTTGACAGACTCTTATCCAGAACGACTTCCATTTATCTCTTTTGTACAACTAAGCAATTGGGGGTATCTCAGTGGCCCAGAAGTGTTAAATTGGTGGTGCTGGGAATTGAACACCGATCTTCCATCTTTAGCAGTCCAACATCTTAACCACTGTGCTACCACTTCCGAACACTTAGATTTGTCTACTATTTTTTAAATCTATTTGGACAGTTGGGTTAAGGGCCTTGTTCAGGAGCGCTCCAGTAGGAGCTTGGTGCTGGGAATCAAACCCATCAGCAGTCCAACACTGTGCTATCACTTCCCTCTAACATTCATTTGAAGGAAGTGTTAACTCAGTTGTTGAGGTGTCGGACTGCTAACCAGAAAAATTGTAGGTTTGATTCCCAGTACCACCACGTTGCCACAGCCGGGCTCCGAGCAAAGCTTTTAACACCAAATTGCTTGGTTGTATAAATGAGATGAATGTAAGTCACTCTGGATAAGGGCTTCTGCCAAAATGCCATAAATGTGTTGCTGTCAGTAGTGTGTTACTGACAGTTCTTGCATATTATCTATTAATCCTTTTTTTGTAAAATTTATTTACAAATACATTACCAATGTCATTATTAGTTTTAAATCTTATTATTATTTTGAAAAAAATAGTTTTAGACCCCATTTATTCATGCTTTTTCTATACCTATGCCTATCCCAGCTGTCTCGAAATTGGTGAAAGGCAAGAGGGTTACACCTTTGACAGGTCGCAAGTCAATCACAGGGCCACACACACAGTCAAACTTACACTCACCCCGATACATGTGAAACCGGGGAACCCTGAGTAAACCCACACAAGCACAGGGAGAACATGTTCCACACAGAAAGGCCCCTGCCCGGAAATTGAACCCGGGACCATCTTGCTTTGAGGCAACAAAACTGCTACCTAGTTCTAAGTTTATTTATTTCTTGTTCATTAACTTGACTCATGCCTGTCTGACCCTTTCGGACTTGAGTTACAGTTGTTGTATTCTCCAAAAATAATAGTCTCTCCTGAATTAATGTCCTTGTATTCTGCCTCCCGGTGCACTTGTACCTGTATATATTTGAGTGTTCTTGTCAGAAATTTTTTTAGCTGTAGTGATAAGTTCGAATCATGCATAGAAGAAACGAAAGGACCTCTTGGGGAGAGATACACTAGGTGTCCCAAATTTATGTTGGTGACTACACAGCTTGAATATTTCTTTGCTGCTGGCATTACATCAAAGTTTGAATATATTTGCCTTGGGCATGACATCTAAAAAACAGGGTCTGAAAGTAGATAGGAATCTGCATGATAGACTAGACATCTCTGCCATCCAGACTCCCATGATCCTTTGCAAATACCAGCAGACCCGTTAAATAACACCCTTATTTCTCAAGAAAGATCAATGCTTCCCTGTTGTAATTCTCACAAACAGATGACCTATAATATTTGTTTGATTATTGACATATGAATAAGAATATTAAACAGTTTTGACATTTTGCTAAAATTTATTTACATTTAAAGGTCTGCGGAAACATTTGTTGTTCTGCTGGTTAAACTTCTCTTCACGCCCTGATAGTGATCATTAAGTTTAGTGGTCTAAATGTATTTATATATTCTGTGGAGGGCGTAGGAACATAAAATGTTCGTCCGAATATTATACGTTTTTCCTACCCGCCTGTCTACATGTATATTTGCGGATCTTGAGCAGTAGGTTCGCACAGACATGATACATTATCATGTGTGGAAAAAAGTCTGGATAGAATCAGAGCGAAACCTAAAATATTAATATAAGTGATGCCTCAGTGGAAAACGTGTTAGACTGATACCAAAAAGTCCGGGGTTCGATTTCCAGCAACCACTGTGGGCCCTTAAGTATGGCCCTTAACCCCCGATTGCTCAGCTGTATAGAAGAAGAGATTAATGTAAGTTGCTTTGGATAAGGGCGTCTGCCAAATGCTTTAAATGTAAATATTGGTGTGTGTGTGTGTGTGTGTGTGTGTGTTTCCACTCTGGAGTCAACTACAGAAGTCGGAGTGTCTGAAAGATGATGTCATGGTTACAGTATTTCTTTTGTGCAGGTAGATTGTAATTTATAGCTTATGAATGTAGCATTACGAATTATCTCAACTACAATCAGGTACTATTTTTATGTCTTATATTTTTGTAGTGTAATTAGGGTGAATAACAGATGATGTAAATGTAAATGCCTTTATTTGTCACAGATACTTTATTACTTTCTTCGCATGTTCCATCTTGGTAAGTTGGGGTCAGAGTGCAGGGTCAGCTATGATGCAGTGCCTCTGGAGCAGGAAGGGTTAAGTGTCTTGCATAAGGACCCAACAGAGGCTGGCTTAAAGCCAGGTCTTCGGGTCTTTAGATTAACAACTCAGTCTAGCAGTGGTGGGGCTTAAAACCCACGTCTTTCTGATGTTCAAGATCAACAACTCAGCGCCTTAACCATTTGAGCCTTAACTCTGGTTGTCCAGTCTGTATGCGTGGGTTTGGATAGAGATTTGCTAAGAGGGTGGGACGTTTTCCAAAATGTTCTACTACATTTTTAAGGTTAGCTCAAAAGATAGACATAGCATAAATCATCTAAATTAATAATTATTGTAGAAGAAAGGTCCTCACACAGATAGTGTGTGTGTGTGTGTGTGTGTGTACGGGGTTTGGGCGCATATGTTTCAAGGTGACTGCTGGAGCTTGGATGGAGCCAGCAGTGCAGTTGTTCCATGATATAAGAGTTTTAATTTTTTGTTCTAAATTCCAGATGCATTATTTTTGGTCCAAAGACCAGATGCTAGATAACGCACATGGAGTAAAACACAAACCAGTAAGAAAGGAAAAACCTAGACAGAAGGTGCGCCTGTATAAATAGCAACATGCATTTCTTTTAATCTTCCAGCCAACCATGACATGCCTGTGATTTGATTGTGTTTGTGTGTGCATGATGATGATGATAACAGTGTTAATGTCAATGCCATGGATTCACAAGAGTAATTTCAATGATTGGTCTCTTCCTGCAGTCACAACCCCCTTTAACAGGAGCCAAGGAGACTATTATCGCTCTACACATCCACACTGCAGAAATACCCCCTCCGTGGTGTGTTAGATGTCATAAAAGAGTATAAAAAAAAAAAACCTAAGGTGTCTCTGACCTTGTATGGCTCGTTTCGGAGCTGTGGGTGGGCAGTTCAAGGACACGGTAGACAGATAACACATATAAAGCAGAATGACAGAGCATAGCCTATAGTAAATCATTCTTCACATCCACCCACCCACACACACACACACGCTTTCCCTCGTACACATTTTAAATAACCTTAAATCATTCATCTGAAAAACAACCTAAGCATAGAAACAAATGTATTCCTGCCTGGCAAAAAACGGCAGAGGAAAAGACAGGGAAAAATCCGGATTAATATAGAATATCATGTTACAGTTCAGTCACTGACACAGTCTCTACATGACTAAGAGGAGAAGAAAAAGGAGCTATTGTTCCAGGATGCTGTTAGTACGGCCGCTTCTTTAGCTTCACACCCAGACACCCTCATTACCAAATTTCAGCAGTGATAAAAGACACAGGAAGAACCGAAGCACCGTGTTGCCTATAAATAGACTGGTCATACCTTTAATTAAACAATGCACTGGGTCATGCTGGCAAAGGTAAAAGAGAAGAAAAAGATGTTTCTCATTATAAAGTCATGAAGATGACATCATACACACCATAAAGACCACACGGAGGGGTTGAGAGGATGGATCAACCAATCAAAAAACACTGCTAAATGTGCGATTGGATGGTGCTCCTATGGCAACAGGTACAATATGAAAGTATCCGGCATTTATCTGCTCACTGAAGGTGGTGATAAACATTTAAAAGAGTCACATGTGTATTTGCTTGCGGACGAATTTTACGTAAGCGAAGGTAGCTAGGATGGGATATTGAATTACAAAATGTAAATAATAAATGTTTCAAATAATACTAATAACTTTAAAGTACATCAAAAAGGATCACTAACTCTTCAGCAGCTGGAAACCTCCATCAGGCGAGACTGGGACCAAATTCCAACACCAGAACTCCAGAAACTCATAACCTCGATGTCCAGACGTCTTCAAACTGTTTTGAAAAGAGGTTGAGATGCTACACCATGTCTAAAGCAGGGTTCTGGGAAGGATCCATTTTGCAGGTAGAGGTTTTATTAAATACAGACGAGCAGTTTATAAACATAGTCACAAAACAGGCAAAGATCGGTACACAGTATTGCAGCAGTAACCTGGCAAACAAAGCCAAAATGTGAGACAAAGAAACAAAACCAAAAACTGAGCAAAGATCATAAACCAGAAAAGCAGATAGAACATCTAAACACTTGGAATGTTGCATGAACAAAACAATACTTTGCAATATGATAGTTTTAGAGGCCAGCTTATGTAGCTAGCCAAACAGTAAGTGATACCAAATGTACTACTCGATCGCTAGTACTCCGGTGATGGCGACCTCTGGTGGTGGGAGGCCGGAATCGTTACAACATGCCCTGTTTCAACAATTTTCAGACCTGTAGCAGGCATCAAATTTAAAATGAGCTTATTTTGTGCATAAAAATGTAAACTTTCATTGTTATGTTATCTATGTTTTATTGTAAATAAAATATCTTTTCGTTTTCATATTTATTTAAATATAGGAAAACGTCCTAATATTGTTTTATTTTATTTTTTTATTTACAATAAAAATACAATTTATTTACAATTTTTTTTTTATTGTTTATTTTCTACATTTTATTGCTTAACAACATATTAGGCGTTTTTTATATTATTTAATAATCATCTTAATCCTCTTCTTATTTAATGTAGAAAATACAGTCACCGAAAAAAAAGAAGGGAGTGAATTAATTTCACCATCCTAATTTGACATTATGCACATAACACAGCAGGGGGTTGGCAATCTTACAGTACGTGAGCACAATCACTGAGAGTATTTACAGTACATTTTGTATACTGTATGCACATGCACACACACACACACACACACACACACACACACACACACACACATTTACACAGTTCCTCCGGCTTCAGTCAGTCAATGAGGTATGTTTTGACCTGCCTCTCATTAGACATGCTCAGGTAAGGAGATAAAATGATAAAAAGCTTGGCAAGAAAACAAGATGGCTTCAAACTCGAGGCAACAAAAAGGCAGTTGTAACATTGAGATCACCTACTACTATTACTACTACTACTAGTGCTACTACTACTACTAATAATCATAATCATAATAATAATAATATTAATAGTAATAATAATAATAATAATACTCTACATCCAGTAAATTCAGGTCTGTTTTGTGCTATTATCTATCATGGCAGTGTGGATTTATTTTCCAATCTTCTGTAACAGCAACGCTCTAAGTCGTTCCATCCAGAACATTAATGAAAGACTTCTATTTCTGTGCTTCTTCTCATAGCTTATTGTTATCTTTAGTAACAGCTCATATCCAGGGACTTCCATAGTGTATTTATAAAACGACATCCATTTCACATACAGAAATCTAAGGCTAATTACAGGCGGATAAAATGTCCGGTGTCATTAACTTTAATTATTGATACAAAAAAAAAGATTTAATTATTGAAAGATTTAATTATTAGGTTATTTGATTATTATGGTTGCCTCACAGCAAGAAGGTACCGGGTTCGATTCCCCTGCAGTGGTCTTTCTGTGTGGAGTTTGCATGTTCTTCCCGTGCTTGTGTGGGTTTACTCCCGGTTCTCCGGTTTCCTCCCACAGTCCAAAAACATGTATGTTAGGTTGATTGGTGATTCTAAATTGCCCATAGATGCCCTGTGATGGACTGACGACCTGTCCAGGGTGTACCCCATCTGCCTTTCGCCCTTTTAGAGACAGCTGGGATAGACTCCAGCAGATCCTTGTGACCCCGAATTAGGAAAGATAAATGAATGAATGATTATAATGTTTTGTTAATAGCTATGAATTTTTTTTATACATTTTCCCACTAGATTTGGTTAAGAACAATAAAAATACAGTTTATTTATTTAAAAGTTATATGTTTCATAATTTTGTTTGACGTTTTACCAGTTTAGGGCTGTACAATGCCAGAATATCGTTCTACCTCTGATAGAGAACAGCATTCAGGCTTTATACAACGGCTGTGCTTCTCCATATGAGTAATATCATTTTATTAACCATGAAGATGAGTCAGATGCCTCTTGCCGATGACCTTGTGGCCCTCAGTCTCTGGTGGTATCGCAGACAATAGACACCAGCTCAAATGTGAACAATAAAAATTCCAAAACACAGCATCTTGTCCTCATTAACAGTACACAGCTGAACAAAGGTTCTTTTAAAACTCTTCACTTTCCTACATATTGAATTATTGTCAAGTATGTTCAGCTTTGGTGTAGGTCTGGTGTACATCAGACACTATTGACTGTTGGGTAAATCGCTCAAGCACAACATGCTGTCACTATGACATTCTATATTAAAGGGAAACACATCAACGGATCATGGTTCTTAAACCCCTTTCCGGAGCAATTTATGAGATAATGACTGTTAATAACAATTTTCCTGAAGAGTTCACAAGAAAGGTTTTATAGTAATTTACTAAGAGCAGGTTTGTCAATAAAAGTACTGCAAAGCAATTTACAATTAAGGCATAAAATAGTCCATCCACATGCGTACCTGCATCAGAACTATATGTAGTTTGTGTCCAGTTCCCAAAAATATTTAATTATTTCTTTGGGAGTGACAAAGTTGGACAAGATTAGGAACAAGTCAAGTTAAATGTTTCTCATGTTGGACGTTTTGGGGAAAAAGTCAGAAAAGCCAGATTGAGGTGGTTTGGACATGTCCAGAGGAGGGATAGTAAATATATTGGTAGGAGGATGTTAGAAATAAGATAAAGAGGAGGTATCTGGATACGATAAACGAGGACATAAAGTTAGTGAGTGTGAATGAAGAGGATGTAGAAAATAGGGTTAGATGGAGACAGATGTTTCGCTGTGGCGAAAGGAGAAGATGTGAATAAAATAAACCTAAAGATTACAAAAATACATAAAAAATTAGAAGAATTTTCACTTTAATTACAAATTGTTTTAAAATGATACATTAGAATGGTTTTTCTTATTTCTGCCCTATATTTTATTTAGATGTTGTTTTGAGTCGGTTTGCTTTATTTATAATTTAGCAAATTCACGCATAATTTTAAAGCATGCTGTTTGTATGTTTAAAACTATAATTAAACCCTCAAAATAATCTCTCTATTCTAATTAGTTCGATCATATAAACCTCTCATTTGAAAATCATGTTTATGACGTGAGCCAGAATTTAATCCTGTTTCGTTTATTACTGTTAGCCGAACGACAGGTGAATAAAAACTGCTGTGAAATCAATGTTAAAGGAATGTAATTTTTGCTCACACTCTGCAGTACTGAGTAGATTAATGTTGTTAGAGATGGGGATTAATAATGTTTTTTTTAATTACAGTTAAGTTATAAAAGTATGATTTTAGCTGATTATACTTTTTAAAATGTCTTAAAACATTTAATTCGATCAGTTTTATCACTTCGCCATACTGGCTCAAATGATTCATATTGCAAGCTTTAAATCTAAACTCAAAACTTTATTACAAATGATCTGTTAACTAGACTAAATTGTCCCTGATAGATTGTAATGAATATCTATACAATAATACATTTATTTAATCATTTATTAATCACTTTTATTTTGTTATTTTGTTTAATTTAACCAGAGGGCGCCATCACCGGAATACGAGTCCATGTTTCTTCGCCTCCTGGTTTACTTCCTGTTTGCTAGCTTTATAAGCTAGCCCTAGTTCGCTAGCTCTTCGTGAAGTATTGCGTCTTTGTGACTTACTAAGCGGTTTCTATATTTCCCTATTTCTGGTGGTTTTGATCTATGCTCTGTTTTTTTAGTTCATCGACTTCGTTTTGTGATTTGGATTTGTTTGCCTGGACTATCGTTGACTTCCCTGCACCGTTTATAGCCTGACCTGACTACTCTTTCGATATGCCCTGCTATTCTAAATAAAGCCAGTATCCTGTATTATGGATTTGACTTTGTCTGCTTCCTCACACCGCTCAACAGAACGGAAACATAACATACAGCTAGTTAAAACAAGGGATTGTACAATTTGATGGATAACTGAATGTATGACTGTGTGTTTTTATTTTACTTCATTTTTTTACGGTATTTTTTGTCTTTATTAAAAGGACAGATTGAAAAATGAAACAGGGAAGAGGGATGGAATCCGAGCCGGAATCAAACCTCAGATCGCTGGAGCACAACCACACATGTGGGTGCCAACACCTTAACCCACTACACCAGTGGTTCCTAATTTTTTTTTTCTGAGACCACCTTTTTCCCAAGAAAATATTTTAGGGCTGTTCACATTTAATAATAATTGATATTTCCTGCATTTCATGTTTCTAGTATTGCTAGAACTGCGACCCAGATTGCTGGTAGCTTTCCCACCTGGGTCCAGTATGTCTGGGTCATTACTATCAGCTGCTGGAGGCGAATCAGTGACACTCTGTCATTTTTGTAAAGGACAAATTTGTCTTTTTTCGGCAAGAAGGGGATTATGGATAAAATAAGCTAATGCAATACAATTGTTCTCCTTAATTCTTCCCACTGCTCAACACTTTTCAAAATATGACGCCACCCCTCACAGAGCTTGCTGAGGCCCCCTTTGTGGGTCGGCTCTGTTGCGAACTGCTGCACTACACCACAGCACCCGGCCTTAATTTGCTTTCTAATCTTATTTTACGTGTATGTTTATATATTTTTTGCTGTTTTTTATTATTTTTTTAGTTATATAATATGATGCACTGATTGGATAACACTTAAATTGTCTTGTACATGTTACAATGACAGTAACATGATTGATCCATCTGAGCTGGTTATAAAGAGCAATTAAAGTCACTGGAGTGACATACACCTTTACACACTTTACTTATCTTATCCTAAAGTGAATAGAACCTGCTTCACTGTTCCTTACACTAAATATTCAAGATATTTATTCTCGTGGTATCACCTGGTATCACCAATATTTACTAAGCCCTCCGAAGAGTTATCGTAAATTTCATTTAGAAAATGTATTTCGAATGCGATATACTGTACGCTAATGTGTAGGTTTATGTGCTAATAATGTGCTAATTTTATACTTTTAATGTTTCATGTTTAAGTTTAATTTACATGACATTTTATGCCACTATGTCCACATGTAGCCGAATGACGAAGCTTGACTTGTTCTGGTATTTAAAATCCATTAATATACATTATGAATATTAATGTTATAAATTAGTCCACCAAAGTATTAGCTAAAATATTACATTTGCATTTTTAATGTGAAAATTATTATTCTTGCATTTTAAAAGTGTAGCAAGCCTTTTTTTAATACACTGCCTATCAAAATCCACAGGCTTTATCTATGTCACCCAAGAGATGTGTATCTGGTCCATACAGTACTTGAGACGATGGTTGAAATGGCATAATATCACTTTAAATGAAGTAACACACACTGGCATCCAATATTAGCATTCAATTTAATTTAATTTTTATTTTTATTGCGCTTTTATCAATGGACATTGTCTCAAAGCAACATTACCCAGAATGCAGTAACAGTAAAAAAGTCTAGGTTTGTCCCTAAGGAACAAGTCCATCACTTACATGGGAGGTGACATTCCTTTGCTGTCAAAGTAAACAGGTACTTAAAAGTCAGTGTTTAGAGATACCAATACTTAGAAATGACACGTGGTATAGAAGCAAAACATAGTTCACATTTACATTTGCAGCATTTGGTAGACGCCCTTATCCGGAGCGACCTGCATTATTCCCTGTTATACAACCGAGCAATTGGGGGTTTAGGGCCTTGCTTAGGAGCCCAGCAGTGATGTCCTGCTGGTGCTGGGAATCAAACCCGGGTCTTTAAGTTGGTAGTTTAACACTGCGCTATCACTTCCAGCATCATTTGAATGGTGGAAAAAGACACCAAGTTGTTGACCATAATTGTAGCTCATTCAGACCATCAACAAAATTGGAATATCTACTGGTCCAGGTACAGGCATAGAAAGAAAAATCAGAGCTCAATGAATGTAACAGGGCAATCAAATAGTATCCTTAAATCTTAATTACAATGCAAGTCGATAGTAATGCTCTTTCTCTCTTTCTCTCTTGAGAAACAGACAGATGTTTTATGGACTTTATTCTTATTGGACTGTGGCAAGAAAAAACTTCCTGAGATGAAATAAAGAAGAAACCTTCTAAGGAATCAGACCCAAGAGGGAACCCATCCTCATCTGGGTGACACCAAATGTCCGTTTATTACAGCTTATGGTAATGGTGATCAAATGCAATGTAAACTGTAGCTTTGGGTGAGTGGAGCAGAGTGAGTCCCAATCCATTCTCTAAGCTCCTCAAATTCAAAGTAAGAGCCAAAAAATTATTGTTTTTTACTTAAGAGCAAGCACTTTGTGTATGCACTATCTGTCTACATATCTCCCTTTCCTCCATCACACACTCTGATTTATTGATAGACAGTGTGTTGTGTTTTTCATGATTGCAGTTGCTGCTCAACCTTTTCAAATTCTACATCAGACAGGCTACAGACAGACACAACATACTTGTGTCAACTAATGAATACCAATGAACACTGAATCTTCTTATGAATACTGGCAAGTGGTCTGAGTAGTATATCCTTCTATACCCGCCTATTCCCTAATTTGGGGTCACAGGGATCTGCTGGAGTCTATCCCGGCCGTCTCTGAAAGGGCAAAAGGCAGAACCCTGGACAGGTTGCCAGTCCATCACAGGGCCACACACACCCTCCTTTGGGCAATTTAGAATCAAGCACAGGGAGAAACAAGCACAGGGAGAACATGCTAACTCCACACAGAAAGGCCCCTGCCCGGGAATCCTGTGAGGCAACTATGCTAACCACTAGGCCACCATGATGCCCCACATATTAACATTTGCTATAGAACATGCATGCCTTCATTTCTGCAATGCATTTGGTAGATCTGAATGATTATTTTATTCAGGTGGCATAGCAGCACAAAGGACAGTGCCCCAATACAGTCCCCAGGGACCACCAGATTCAGATTCTGTGTAACTGGCTGTGTGTATTTTTGCAAGTTTTTCTAGTGTACATTTGGGTTTTCCTCTAATTCGTTTAAGAGTAAGCTGACAGTGTATGAGCAAAAATAACTTGGGGTTAATAAATGGGTAAAGATTGCCCCGGCCTCTCCCACAATTAGGGTTCATTCCCAGCTAGAGTTCCAGGGATATATTTCAGACCAAGTCCCAGCATTTGGCAGACACTTAAGTCTTCTCAGTTATACAACTAAATGGATACAGGCCATGCTTGCATGTCCAGCTGGGAAAGCTTAACAGATTTGGTAATTAAATACAAAGGCCTTTTGATTAACAGGCTAATTGTATCATTCTATCATCACAACTAAGCTACCACTGCTCCACCAACTTCTTGACCAATAGTAATGACTGCTAAGGAAGCATGAATTTATATCCCCTTTATCGCCATGTTACTTCCTCTTAATTATCCAGAGCAGAAGTGTAAGCACTTCCTGTTTCTGTGACATACTGGTAATCACCGGCTAGGTTCGGTGGTCTAGGACTTTCCATATTCAGCCTGTGACATTCAGGTCATTCTGTCTACTGCCACAAACACCTGACAGACATGCTGTGACACTGACAACAGCAACCTGGGAAGTGCACAGAAAGTGGGGGTCAAGGCTGAGAGGCCCACTCACCTGGAGTCCATCACTCACATGGGAGGTGACATTCCCTTGCTGTCAAAGTGAACAGGTGCTTAAAAGTCAATGTTTAAAGAGACAAATACTTAAAAACGACACGTGGGATAAAAGCAGAACATAGTTTATAAGCATCGTTTGGATGGTGGAAAAAGGCATTAAAAATTGTTGACCATAATTTTAAGCTCGTTCAGACCATCAACAAAATTGGAAGATCTACATTATAAAAATACATAACAACATGAACAGACAATCCAGGAGCCCATTGGTCCAGGTACAGGAAATCAAAGCTCATTGAATGTCACTTAACGCAGCAATCAAATAGTATCCTTAAATCTTAATTACACTGCAAGTCGATAGTAATGCACTCTCTCTTGAGAAACAGACAGATGTTTCATGGACTTTATTCTTATTTATCCTCTTTATCTCCCTTTGAGGTGATGAGATTTGCCTTCTCCTGAGAAGCATTAGAATCTAACTATCGTGCAGTACAAATATATCTTCTTTCTAAACGTATTATTCCGCTCATCTGACTGCGTTAGCCACGCAAAGCAGATTTTCTCATTTGGTAAGACTTTATTTAGATCTTCTAATTTAGCAGCATATTACAGTTGTTGATACATTCAACAAATCTTATTGCCTCATTTCTTTATTACCAATTAGAATTTACTGAATTATACTAAACTATTTTATTAAAATCCAGAGAGTGAATATGCTAACTGAATATGAGTGCTAAAATGTTAGGCATCACTTTCTGAAATGAGACTTGATAAATGAATAAATATTCCTGATGCACAGTAAGGGAGGCATCATAATTGTAGGAATTGATTTGTATCCAAACCACATATTGTTTTGACTTCTTTTTTAGGTTTACTAATTGATCTGCATCAAAAAGGGATTTTATTTTGTGTAATTGCATCCCAGTTTTGGGGAATATTGTGATACAAAATTCCTATCACTTAACTTACTTAAATAATTGCAATGGGGCAGCACGATGGCTTAGTGGTTAGCACAGCTGCCTCAAATCAAAAAGACTGGGTTGGATTCCCCTGCAGGGGTCTTTCTGTATGGAGTTTGTGTGTTCTTTCCTGGGCTTGAACGGGTTTACTACGGTTTTCTCCCAAAGTCCAAAAACATCAAACATTCTAAATTGCTTATAGAAGTGAGTGTGTGGCCCTGTCATGGACTTGCAACCTGTCCAGGGTGTACCCTTTCTGCCTTTTGCCCTTTCAGAGACTTTTGGAATAGACTCCATCAGATACCCGTGACCCTGAATTAGGGAATGAGCAGGTATAGAAGATGAATAAATGAATGAAAGAATTGCAGTGATACAAAGATGAAACTGAAGATAGAACAGGCGGGGGGTTGGAAAATAAATAAAAAAAATCACATTTTGTAAGACAGGGAAAAAGAGTGACAAAAAAAAGCAAAGACAAAATCCGGGATGAGGGAAGAAGGGAAACAAGGGGCACTGTCAGGAAGACATCCCATGGGTCGGGGAACGCAGAGTGTTTGGGTAAAGCATTTCTGACAGGATGGTTTAGAACTGCTGACAAATGTCCAGTATGACACATATTTCCTTTCTAGGAATACACACACATCTAAAAATAACCCACGTTCCCTTTTTTATTTTTTTTCATGCTACACTAGTTAAAAAATACCCCCTTATTCCCTAACTCAGGGTCACGGTGATTTGCTGGAGACTATCACAGCCGTCTCTGAAAGGGTGAAAGGCAGGAGGGGGTACACCCTGGACACTTTGCCAGTCCATCACAGAGCCACATACACACACACTCCCTCTTATGGGCAATTAAGAATCACCAATCAACCTAACATTCATGTTTTTGGACTGTGGAAGGAAACGGGGAGAACATGCAAATTCCACACAGAAAGACCCCTGTCTGGGAATTGAACTGGGACCTTCTTGCTGTGAGGCAACAATGTGAACCACCAAGCCACCGTGCTACCAAGTAATCGTGTTAATTTTTACACTTTTCTTTAAAAAGCAGCACTAAATATGAAACACAACTTCGTAATACACAAAAACTCTACCATAGAGATCTTTTTTAAAAGAGATATGAAAGTATAACCTGCAGTCCTCTATGTCACAGTGAAAAATAACTCACCGACCCCAACTTAAAACTTTTCCCTTAGTGTAAAGTTTACTTTCAAATGAGACTGAAAATGTTTCTGTTTTTTATTTGTCCGGCTGTTTTTTATCCAGCTTGTATACATTCATTTCAATCTCTCTAAACATGTGAGGTCTGCGCTGCGTTTGCTGAGCTGGAATTGCACTCTTCACTTGTACATAATCAAAGCTGACTTGTTCCAAACTGGAAGATTGGAACTCAGGTCCGGTATACAAAAAAAAAATTCTGTCACCTGAGCTCGCAAGCCACAGTATACAAGTTTAATTAGCCTGAATTACTTTTCATAGGTAATTAATATAGATTTGTAGGACAAAAATGGCATTTAAGATTAGATTAAAGACTGAAATATTTAATTAAAGGCAAATGTATGCTGAATATAGAGTGATTGATTCATTAAATAGGTAAATTAAATCATTTTAATCGAAACAATCAGTCAATCAATGTACACATATAAAAATATCTTTGGTGCCATAGAATGACATATAATGAAGAAAGAAATTGTCATAAATACAAAATTTCACTCAAAGCAACAAAGCCTGTGACTTACTGTACACTTATCTCTTTTACACAACTGAGCAATTGGGGGTTGAGAGAATTGCTCAGGGGCCCAGCAGTGGCAACACCTTAACCATTGTGCTACCACCTCCCCCAATACAAAATTAGCCAATACTACATTAGATGCTCTTATCTAAAATGACTTACATTTATCTCTGTAAGGTTTATGCTTCATGTTCCTGTTTTATGTTTCTTGTTTTATGTTCTGATCTTGTCTCTTGTCTGTTGTGTTTCTAGTTTATATTATGTCATGTTTTTTGAGTTCATGTTGTTCGTGTTGTTTACTTCCTGTCTTTTTCTGTGTCATGTGATCTTTGTTCCGCATGTGCTCCTTGTCACCTGATCCCTTTGCCTATGTGTCTTGTTTCTATCGGTCAGTCTTCTGTATTTATATCCCTTGGTCTTTGTCATGAATTTAGGTTGTGTCTCTGTACCGCTGTCGTGAGTTCATGTCAAGTTAAGTTCTTTGTAATGTTTTGTTTTATGTTTGCGCTAATGCTTAAGCTAAGCTAAGCTAAGCCAAGTGTAGTTTAGTTTATGTTTGTTCTTTCTCAAACTGCTCGCTTCAGTGGAGTTCATTACAATCTCATTTCCTTTATACAACTGAGCCGTTGGTGTTATCAGCACCTTGCTTAGAAGCCCAGCAGTGGTAACTTTGTGGTGCTGGGAATCAAACCCATAATCTTCTGGTAAGATTTCTTACACCTTAACCACTAAGTTACCATCAGATTTTAGGCTGAAGCAGCGCAAACCTACACTTAATAATAAACTTTCTTTATTTTTGACACAAACTCAGTAAAATAAACACCTTTAAATGTCCTTTCCTAGACATAGGACAGTGTGGTCTTGCACTAGGAATGAGAGTGTGTAATTTGCACCAGATATCACAGGCTCTCGTTTTTTTTTCTTTAAATTACATTTGTTAAATCGACTAGTGAATAATTTAGGCTTTGAAATCTGCTCCATATCTCTGACAAGCAGGCCTATTATAATTACAGGCCGCTATTTTATTATGATTACCAATTGAGTAAAGAGCAAAGGATAGAAAAAAAAGAGACAGAAAACTACTTGCTGTATAACTGTGAGATGATATGCAGAAATAAAGAAATATTCACCGAGTTTCCAATGTTGGTTCCTGCTACGCCAATCAGTGAGAGTACCAGACAATTTATTCATCTGACAAAGCGAAGAATGTAAGATGCATATCATCTGTGGTAATGAGACTGAAGTACCCGGAACATCAGCACAATCAGAAGGAATATCAGACCATTTAGTCAGGTTTGTTGGTTGGCGATTAAAAGCAACTTTATTTCTTCGGGTGATTCGAAAATGCTGATACTTTTAGTGTCTTTCATTTTTTTCCTTGGCACACTGTGTTTCACATAATAAATCATGCCACATAGATAAAAAAGGATGCCTGTCATAATACATCATTAACTATTAAATAGAGAATTGACATGTGCATAAAATTGCAGCGATTGCTACCAATATGACGCTTTAAGGAATAAAATAAATCAATTATTTTAGTTTTAATGCTGTTTTTTTTTAACCCCAGCAGGTTTTCTTCATGTTGGAAGAAATATCTTTGTTAAGTTGATGAGGCAACATCTCAGAGTAAGATCGCAGAAGACTACTGCATGCTGGTTAAAGAGATGTGTATGCAGCTGAACTTCCTCTGATCAATAGAGACTAATTACACCGGAGATTGGGTCTGTATCACTTGCTTATTTAGCTATAAAAACAGCTTGTGTTTTTTAGACAAGCTTGATAAACTAGCAGTCACAGCCTGTCTTGTAACAGCTTTTGTAATGTCTTTTTTATTGTATATTGAATCTATTTATTTATTTATCTTCTATACCCGCTTATTCCCTAATTCGGGGTCACAGGGTTCTGCTGGAGCGTATCCTAGCTCTCTAAAAGGGCGAAAGGCAGGTAGGGGTACACTCTAGACAGGTCGCCAGTCCATCACAGGGCAACACACACTCACACTCACTTCTATAGACAATTTAGAATTACCAATCAACCTAACAGTTTCTGGACTGTGGCTAGAACCCGAAGAAACCCGAAGTAAACCCACACAAGCACGGGAAAAACATGCGAACTCCACATGCAAACTGCCCGGGAATCGAACCAAGGACCTTCTTGCAGTGAGGCAACAGTGCTTAAACCACCGTGCTGCCATGTATAATTCAAATAAGAAATAAAAAGTCATACAACATTGTGGTTTTTGCTCTACAGGGTGTTGAATGTGTAATAAGGCAAATTTGCTTGAATTGTGAAATAAATATTTAATAGTTGATATTCATGTAAAAATTTAGCTGTTAAATAAAAAACTGTTTCGTAAATTAGCCAAAAAAAAACGATTTTGGCTGTGAAAATATGGCAAGAACTTTATTAGTATGTTTCAGGCAATTGGCTTAAGATCTTAAAGTAAATTGCTTTTAATTTGCTTTTAATGTTATGCATTATTATGTTATTAACCAGCACTTTGTGTTACAAACCCAATACACTGCTAGCAACAATTACCTATAAACTAACCGTTGTTATTGTGTTTTATATAGTAAAATTGAAAAATGACCAAAACTTAAACACAATTGGGGTTTTTTTCATTGTCAAAATCTTTTTTTTTCCCAAGTCACATTATACAGACTTGTGTATGTAAAGTATATGTACTAATAGACAAAATTAATAAATAAATGAATAATTCATTATAATTAATTGATAAATTAATTGGAATTTTTGTTAACATTTAAAATAGTAACAGTTGCTTATGAGTTAATTTAGTAACATATTAATCAATGGTTTTGCTGACCAATGCAGTCAATGTTAGCTATAGAACGCTTCATGTAAAGCATTACTATTATTGTTCTCTCACTAAACTCGCCAGTGTGTTCCTGCATCTTTATAACATAATGTTTCGGCTAACATTTCTCACTAAATAACAACATAATGTCCATGCAATCTGTTGTTCTGTCTTCTGTCAGTCAGAATAGTAGTAAATAGTGCTGTTAGATCGTGTGTTTACTGTGTGAGGTCTGTCTCTGAATGGACCATATTCTCAAGCTGAATGGATCGGAATAGTTAGTCTTAGAGTTACGTTATTAAGAGAAAAAATCATGAACTTATTTCAGAGGAAAGTGCCAGAAATCTTTGGTGTACGAAAACAGTGGCTAAGGTTGTTATGGCAGGTGGGTCGTAGAGGTGGAGGCGTCTGGAGATGTTGTTGTGTGAATAAGGTGTGTTAATGTTGGTGTGTGATTAATGTGGTAAAATGAAGTATAATTTTGCATGAGAATAGGATAACTCGAAAGACAGGGTGGTGGCCCTTATCTTTTAGTGGAACAGTGGAACAGTCTCCCAGTTATGTGGGAATTACAGTTACCAAAATGCGGGACATAAAACTCCCGAGTTTGGAACACTAGAATGGCTTTTTTTCTTTGCAGTTTATACATCTAGCAGAGTATGTAAACATTTTCTAATAATTCGATTCGCTAATTTAGCAGCTGCTCAAAATAATGTTGGATATACTAATGAGTTGAAATGTACAGCATGACTGCAGACAGTGGATGAGGATACAGGATGCCAGTGGAAATGTTGGGCCGCTGCCATTATTAAATATCCAGTGTGATTTTTTTTTACTCATGGTGATCAGAATCAACCTTATAAAATAGCAAATGATATAAAATGAGAAAAGCTGTATTTGTCAAAATAATCTTAAAGAACAAATATGCTTTATTTTTTATTATCCATTTATTTGCCCATCTGTCCATCTGCAGGTCCATCTGCCAATCCAACTATCTATCCATCCATCCATCCATCCATCATCCATCCATCCACCTAACCAACCACTTATTCACATTCAATTTCATTTTTTTCTTTTTTTGCTTTAACTTGCCCTTCTTCTGCCTTAGTTTGTCTCTGACTTTGTAACGTGAGAGGAACAAACAGAAAACTTTGATACAGACAGTTGAGATCTAGTCCAGGCTGCAGGTAAGTGCCTCTGTGCTCCATTAATGCTTGTAAGTTTAGCCGGTCTTATCCCAGCCTGAACGCGCTAACACTACTGCTGCACACTACTGCCACCCAAAAGGTAAACTCTACCCAATATGTTACACCAGAGACCGACGAAACCTTTACTACAGTAAAGGAAAGTGTTCATATGGGTACATGGCACCTCCAGAAGAACCTTATGACAGCTGACATTTGACATTAAATTCAAATAAACATTTTATGAAGGTGTCAGCTGTCATGGACACTTCACTGATTTTGATGTCAGGTTGATATAACACCTGTCCGAGGTGACAGATTTGGTTGACATGACATGTTTTCCAGTTATGTCAAAGTCACATAACTGTGATGAGGCTCGATGAATTCTGTCTCCAGAAGACAACATTTGGTGGAAAACACAGTCTCATTTCTCGTAACTGATTTACGGAATAAATGTTACAACACCAAAATTACATGGTGTATTTTTTCTGAACATTATATATCTAAAAAAAAATAATCAAATTAAATAAATTAAGCTGTAATGACAAATTTTATGATATTCAAAGTAAAGTCAACAAATTTTTTTATCTGTATATCATCTGTAAATTGACTTGCTGTTTTGTACATTTATGAATTTTTAAGGCTAGGTTATATATAAAACATTTAATAAATTATTTATTGAAAAATATATTGAAAGACAATGAAAAAAAATAAAAATGAAAAATAATTAAGAATTAATAATAAGGGAATTATGCAGATTTTTACACTAATCTACAATGTTTGTGTAGTAAAAGTTACAATACATTTTAATTAAATTTTAAATACATTTTTAAGGCTAGGTTATATCTAAAATATATATTGAATTATTCATTGAAAAATCTATGAAATAATTAAGAATTAATAATAAGGGAATTGTTGTAGATTTTTACACTAATCTACTAATCCACAATGTTTCTGTAGCAAACTTACAATACATTTAATTCACTTTTAAATACATTTTAAAGGCTATGTTATATTCAAAATATTTTACTGAATTATTTTATTGAAAAATATATATAAAATAATTAAGAATTAATAATAAGGGTATTGTTGTAGATTTTTACACTAATCTACAATGTTTCTGTAGCGAAATTTACAATACATTTTAATTCAATTTGGTTAACAAATTATGAAATGGGATACTAAAAAAGTTTTTTAGCAATATGTTCAGCTTTTATTTTTTCCCAAGTGCAGTTTAAACCTGTTTGGGACCAGAATGTTATGGCACCCATTTGCTTGCAATGCGGCCCACCTGATCCAATCAAAGATGTAAATTTTACTTAAAACCTTTTTAAAGTTATCCAACAATTTTTAAGCAAATGATGTTTCATTATTTTAATTGCTTGACCTGCTATAGTTCAGTATAAATGCTATCACGGTGCTTTACCACAACACATCGTTTTAAGATTTGTCAGAAAATTCACTGTTTCTTATCATTATAACAGTTATAAGCTTGTTACTTTAATAATTCAGTGTTTTTAATGTTTCTGGGGAGTTAGCTAAGGTAATTAATGTTTAATATATCTCCTAAATTAGTATATGTACGTAGAATTGCCTTGTGAGTTTACCTTGCTGGTTCCCTTTCAGGTTACTGCATGCGTTCTTCTTCATGTTATTACTTGTTACATATTAGAACCCACTGGTCCTGGGGATTGAGCTGAGGTCATTCAGGCTTAATGTATCTCTCAAATTTAATTGAAAATGTTTAGAAGCAGGTAAATTTACTTAGGAGTTTCCCTCTAGGTAAAATTTACATGTACAGCATTTAGCAGACGTCCTTATCCAGAGTGACCTACATTTATCTCTTCTATACAACTAAGCAATTAGGGGTTAAGGGCCTTGCTTAGGAGCCCAAAGGTAGTAGCTTGGTGGAGCTGGGAGTCAAACCCACAATCTTCAAGTTGGTAGTCCGACAACTTAACCATGAGCCACCAGTTCCCCTAAAATATCCTCTTATTTAAGTTTTCCTTAACTTAGTCATTAATTTATGATGTATTCTTGTGTTGAAGGTATTAAATTATCAACTGTTATAAATTAAACTGTTATTTAGAAATACATACATGCAGACATTTGGTCTATTTCGAAATTCTAGCTTCATATACACTTAAACTGCTCAAAATCCTACACAGATTTAGTGTAATACACAGTGGGAGCAACTTGAGGTCCCCTTATTTTTAAATTGTAATTTTGGTATGCTTAAGATTGTCAAGTCAGTTAGGAACACTGTTTTGAATATAGTGAACAGTGTGTCAGAGGGTGATCTAGCTTACAGCTTATAAATGTATTATATATTTTATTTATATTTTTAATATTTGGTACAGTTGTGGTTGTAGTTTAGAGGTTTGGAGTGCTTCAATAAAAATGGTTTTCTTTCTTCCCAAATATGTGAAATGTCTCTCTCGTTGTTATGCCACGCCTTTTGTATAGAATTGATGGTTTATACATGATAGTTTCAACATGATAGTGGTGGTATTAAGTGGTGTAGCAGTCGGGTCAGTCCCCAACTGAAGGCCCATGTCCCGAATGCACCACTCACCACTGGTGCCCTGCATAGTTTAGCTCCAAACTTAATCAAACACACCTGACCTAGCTTATCAAAGTCTTGCTAGGTTTACTTAAACTTACAGGCAGGTGGATTCTTGACAGGGGTTTGGGGTTTAATCTGGCTCTATAATGGTGCTAAAGCCCTTTTGTTTCTCTAACATTTATGCCAGTTTTTCAGACCTTTATTGTGTTTTCACTTGTATTGGCTGTAGGCTGCAGTGTTTCCGCCTATAGATATACGTTTTAAATGAAACATTTTGTCAAACCAGAAAATAGGCTGCAGAGACAATAAAGGGTATCACAGGCAAATCTAATCAGTAAGCTGAGCCAGGTTTGTAGGATTCTCCACAGGTCAGTATTTTACCCACCCCTGGCAACTGGCACTCTTAGGACACAGCTTTGATGCTGGCTATTCTTTCTATACTTCTTCCACTTCTTTCACGATCAAATATGATCTCTGTTTTTTTTTTTTTTTTAGTTTTGGACTAAGACTGTAGAACTTTCTATATCCAGTTCGACCAGATTATGCCTGTCTGGATAATGCTATCAATTTTTTATTGTTAAATTCTGATGTTTACTTAGTCCGCTGTTTGTACCCAGCCTTCTACTTCAACCCACTGTGCACCTGGGCATTTGACAATCTTACCAACAGATCAGTGGCTTTTCAGCTCCTGGCAAGACCATTTTTTTGCAACATTACAGTAATTTTAGTGGAAAGTGTAATTCTCCCCAAAAGGCCCATTTAATCTGATAACTGTGTAGCATGAGTCACTATCACATGTACAATTTGGCCCTTGTTGTAGTTACAGGGATTTCAAAAACTTTCAGTGGCTATTTTTCTAGTAGCAAATTGTGTTTAAACTGGCTGGACCAGACTTTGTCCTACCTAAGAGGTGCTATGGTAGATTTTTGTCAAAGATTCTGAGAGTTTCTTTATTGCCAATTTGTCCCTATCTGCATGTTACAGAGTCCTATGGTATCCTGCCTTCCTAAGCTTTTTCAGGGCTGCCCTGTGACAGTAAATTATTTTTATTATATGTGAAAAAAGTTGCCTTGTCAAATCTGATATCATTCCTGAGGGACCACAACTTGTAAGGTTCGATTTAGATTTTTATTCTTGTCCAGGCAGGTAGCCTATTCCCCAATGGCAATCTCACTGACCATCTACTTTGTGCCAGTGAAGATGATTTCAAAGTTTACCACAAACAAGATGGGGAAGATTATCTTGTAGTAATTCTCACCTCCAGGATCTGCCACCCAGTTGTGTGTAGTGCAGCACATTTATGGGCCTTTAAAGTAGCTTTCCTACTGATCTATGTTTATGAACCTTGTGAAGCCTATTTCCAGGTTGCTTTTTCCTTACTTGTCTGTCTTGGGTGTCTTATGCATTAAAAGTGATCTCACCCCTTTTGACAGCTTGTGTGAGTGTAATTGTTTTTGATTAATGAGTCATTGTTTGAGCCATTTCACCAAAGGAACCTGTCCCTTTTTATAGCAACACAATGCCTTAAACAGGTTAAAGTCTTTAAATATTTCTTCATCTGGGATGAATGTAGGTAAAGATTTTTGCTACTTTTGTTGGTTTCAGTCAGTGCTCATTAGAGTTCACAAAAGCTTCACCACCCTGGGGAAGTGCTTGTACAACTTATGTGATATCCTGTTTGCTCCTGTTCTATACAGAGTGAATTAACACTACTTCATTGTCACAAGGTGATTTATTTTAAATTTACTTTCTGTCTTTCCTTTCTTTCTTCTCATATTTGCACATCTAGCCCAAAATATTTTTAAACAGGTTAGGCTTGGGCGGCTTGCTGCCATGCTTTGCTCAGGGCAACCCCCATTTGTGACAAGTGTATTGTATGATGTCCATTATACAATAGTTGGATGCTTAGTACAGTTTTTGTCTTTGCCAGTCTGTCCGCCTTAATTAGCATTAAGCCCATCAATACTTTGGTTCTCCTTCAGTAACTCAAGCAGCGTTATAACTTGTGGCCTAAAACCCATGAAAAATCCATTAAAAATCAGTACGTCACAGGTTGGTGATGTCATTGGCCAGGAAGTAATGCTAAATAAACAATGTGTGTCGTTGTGATAATCTTTTTTTATTCAGTGGCTGTGTTTGCGAGAAAATTAAGATAAAAAATGTCTAAGAAAAAAGCTAAAATTGCGACACAAAGACAGTGTACAGTGTGTTTTTTCGCTTAGGTTTCAAGAGGGTTGACTGTGAGCCTTACAAACAGCTTTCATTGTGTTCGCTTCGTTCCTGCTTGGCCATTTTTAAAAATGATGGTCAAGCACAGTGCTCTCAAGACTCCCAAATCGAGCTAGCAGAAAAGTTAGAGACAGGCGTAGCCTTATGTCACTTTCAAAATGTTAGGGTCATGCTCAAGCCCTGCTTTCATCCTCTTTTTTCATCCACACTGATGTTTCAAGGTCCTGGAATAAACCATATTCAGAGAGGCTATTTACCGACTTTGGAATACCATACTCCAAAATAATAAAATAATAAGCATAATTAGGTAATCCACTGGTTGAACAGACGCTAGCAAACTATCTGTCCCCAGATGCAGCATAGCTGCCAGGGGCCCCTAAGCTACATACCAAGGTTCTTAATTCGACATCTGTGCTGGTAGGGAAAGCATATGTCTTGGCATTTCATATAATAGCCATGTTGCTGGTGTTGCAGGCAGATATGCTGAGGGACTTGGATGGAGGGGGACCGTAGATCTCAAACTGCATTGGGCCACAGATCTGTCTCTCAAAGCTGCAAAAGGGGGCTAGAGCAGTTGGCCGCTCCATTGCATACATGGTGGCCAAAAAGCGGCACCTGTGGTTAAGCCTGTCTCGAATGGAGGACAAGGACCAGGCTTACCTCCTGGATGCCCCACTTGCCTCATTGGTCCTCTTTGTAAATGCAGTTCAGTCAGTCATTGAAAGGGGGTGAAGAAACAATTCGGAAGTACCTAAAGTACCTTTGGAGGTGCCTATTGACTTACAGGCCTACTATTTTTCACCCTTTGAGGACTTAGAACAGGTCAAGCTGAACCTTCTATACCCAGTGGAAGCATTGGTAAGACCAATTTTTTTACGGTTATGGCATGCCTAAGAAAAGAATGGTGGCCACTAAGATAGGCGGTTGAGGCCATCTCTCTGACTTAAGAAGCACACTCGACTAGGGGTATGGTGGCTTTGGAGGTAACTCTAGAGCATATTTGTAAAGCGGTGAATGCAGACATTTGTCTGTTTCTACAATCTGGATCTAGGGATAACTCCAGGTTCTAGAGTCTTCGAAACTGTCATAATGTCCCACACACACGTGTGTATAAATAAAGTTTTGCTATTGATTGATTAATAAGTATGTGAACAGGATATACAATATTTAAATTACCATCCAAATTAATTATTGAATGTAATTAGTAGACATTGTTTGCGTAATAAGTTTCTTGTCAAAACGTAATATGACACTGATTCTATTGTCATAATGGTATCGTAGAGCTCTATAAACATTACCATTAGGTGATAACTTGAGTTGTAGATTTACATTTACATTTACATTTGCAGTATTTGGCAGACGCCCTTATCCAGAGCAGACGATTACAATATTCCTTGTTATACAACTATACAATTGGGGTTAGGGCCTGCTCAGGGGCAATTGGGGGTTAAGGGCCTAAGGCTCAAGGGGTCCAACAGTGGTGGCTTGCCGGAGCTGGAAAAGTAAAAAATTGATTGAAAATAAAACGGCTAAAAACACTGAAATTGTGTGTGTGTGTGTGTGTGTGTGAGTGAGTAATGGTAACCTAAGATCAATTGTTAATTCCTAATTTTAACAATTAACATTTTCAAATAAACAGCATTATTTTTTAAAAGTAAGTCCTAGAATAAGGTTTTAGGTTTTAGGTAAGTCATTCTTGAGGGATACAGTCTACAGTCTTTGGATAGAATTCGAGACCTATGTTTTTACTTTAAACTATGATCATCAATCTAAAAATGTATGTAAAACAATTTCTTTTATTACATTTTTAACAAATTCTAGATATATTTAAAGTTAAAAAAACACTAAGAGGAGACTGAAAAATACTGATAGCAGGTAAGGAAATGTGTTTACTTTTCGAATTGCAAATCAAATCTAGAAGTCAAATTATATTCTAAGAGTTTGGATCATCTTCTTTCATCTCTGAAATCAGGCAGTATTTTCTCAAATCTGGTTAAAAAAGACAAAAGCCATGCATTGCTAGATTTAAAAAAAAAAACTCACTAATTAGAATTTGACTTTACCCTTCCTGATGTTTTAGCAGAATGACTTCATGACAGGATATGTGCAGACTATGGGTTATGACTGGAAATCTTCAGGAAGAAGCACTGCACTCTAAACAGCTCGTAAGACATCATAGTTCAAGTTATTTCTTGTCTACTCTCTCTCTCTCTCTCTCTCTCTCTCTCAGTCCTCTCTCTCTCTCTCTCTCCTCCCTCTCTCTCTCTCTCTCTCTCTCTCTCTCTCTCTCTCTCTCTCTCACTCTCTCTCTCTCTCTCTCTCTCTCAGTCCTCATGTTTACTATTGTTTTTGGGTTTTTATGAGTGCACTTTAGCGGTCTACCCTAACCTATATCTCCTTGAGTTGGACATGGGGTTGCATTTTCACATAAAAGAATAGTGATGCCCCACTTAAGTGTCATGTTTCTCTCTGTTTCCATGGAAATCCATTTTAGTCCATCAAATAGACATACTGTTTGTACAAGAACTTTTTTTTTCTAAATATGAGATTCCTCTAAAAGAGGGACATAATTCAAAATAATTGAATCAATTAATATATTGATGTCCTCTAAACAGATATAAACACAAACAGGTTACAGTGATTGGCCGAAAGGGTTTACAGACTATTTCATAGACCCTGTTTTCATCCTAGTAGTTTGTTTCAATTGTAAAATTGCGTAGGAATTATATATATAAATATGTAGGGCAAAAAAACTAAACAAACCTTCTGAAGCGGTTGAGTTCTGTACAAGGCACAAGTCTAGGATGCAAAATTAACAACCATATCCAAGAAGGTTCAACAAAAATTCAAGGAAGGAAAGCTTTAAGAACTATACAGAATTTTTCTTGATAAGATTCACTACTTCAGCTTTACTACATTTGGACCTATTAAGTAATTCTGTTCTTATCAATGGCAGTGTAAGGTATCTGGCCCAATCACCACAGAACAACGGTTCCCAGAAGCTACCGCTAAAGCTTCTTCATTTTCTCCTGGAGGACTATTTAAGGGACACACAATCTCAGACATTTTGCTGAGTATTGACGTTATACACGGTTTGTTGTTTTTTGCCAGCCTGTGTTTCCAAGATTCATGTTTTATGTTTTCATGTTCATTGTAAGCAAATGTTCTGACCAAAGACTTGTTCCATGTTTATGATTGTTTGCTGCTTGGCTTGATCATTGCTTGTTGTGTCTGGATTACCCTTTTGCCTTGTCCTCAATATACCTATTTGCTACTGTGGCCTCTGCCTGCCTGACTCTCAGTGTTGGATGTTTGGATTTTAATGCCCGTCAATGCGATCCAAGTCAATGTCCAAGTCATGCCAAGCAAGCAACCGTTATTGTTACAGGCAGCTTATTTGCTTTGTCAGTCGGATGCTAAAATGCATTTACCGTTTTTTCAATTAACATTTTTCTTTAAAAGACTGATGCAAAAGATTTTCATTTATTTTTTTATCTCTACAGTTAGACCTATTTATTATCAGTGCAAGAGTTAGTAAATACAGTAGCTTATTAATTAATGGGGTTTTTAGTAGTTTTTGGTGTGCTTTAAGGGCAGCAGGGTGGCTTAGTAGTTAGCACTGTTGCTTCACAGCAAGAAGGTCCCAGGTTTGATTTCTGGGATTTCTGTGTGGAATTTGCATGTTCTCCCCGTGCTTATGTGGGTTTACTCCGGGTTCTCCGGTTTCCACCCACAGTCCAAAAACATGTATGTTAGATCGATTGGGGACTCTAAATTGCCCTTAGGAGTGAGTGTGTGTGTGTGGCTCTGTGTTGGACTGGCAACCTGCCCAGGGTGTACCCCTCCTACCTTTCACTCTCTCAGAGATGGCTGGGATAGACTCCAGCAGATCCCAGTGACCCCGAATTAGGAAATAAGCGGGTATAGAAGATGAATGAATGAATGAATGAATGAATAGTGTGCTATACACTGGCTGAGGTATGTAACCATATATTTACCATGGTATTTACTGGGTCCAACATTTTCATAGATTATCTAATGAAATTTATGCATTTTAGTTGTATTACCACTTTTAATTTGTATTAAAATGTGCAGATTTTTACTTTAAACACCAATGGATATATACATTTGTCCTCATTAACTATGAGGACTAATTTTCTTTTTAGCTGGACTGGTGGGGGAGTTATAAGAGAGCTGGCAGTTGAACTGAGTTACATGCCTAACAACAAGAAAACTTCCCTTCGCTTATGTTATGCAGGCTTGTGTAAGCAAGCTGAGTGCTTTGTTGGTGCCGAAAGAGCACATTTGAAATGGAAATTGAGCTCTACAGAACTTTGTCTTCCTGCTGTCTCTCAGTGACACTTCTGTAGGTAATTATCGCTATTCTTCAATCTATTCTCCAATGTTCTTGCACCAGAGACAGGACAGTAGTTAGGTTTGCTATGTGTCCAGGACAAGACCTTTCTCTTGAGATTTGCATTTGCAAATCTTTCAATGACTCCCTCGTTGCACAACCATGTCTTTTATGTTATGTAAAAAAAGGAACAAGTTTTATAACTACAACATTAATTGCTATGAGGTTATTAGAATTTATGGGTGAAATAAAACATACCGGGACATAAAGTCTATAACTGCACAATTTTGTGTTTTATTACTGTTTTCCCAGCACAGTCTACAATAGATAAAATGTTTGATTTATGAATAAATAGTGTTTTAGAGTTTAACCATTGGGCACCATAGTTAATGTTGTGAGGTGACTGAGAATTATGTTAGTTCCTGTTATTACATGCATTAAAGCAGGTTTAAATCCAACACAGAGAACAGTATGGTTAGAAAAGTATGGAAGAGAGAAGAGTTCTTCAGGAGGACTATGCAAAAAAGTAGCATAGTCAGATGGACCAGTCGTGTCCTCTGTTAGTTCCCCAAGTCATAGTTTTAAATTTAAGTTTAAAATAAATCCCATAGCAGGACCCACGCAATCTATACAGTAGGTCAACAATACAACTTAACAACTAAATTAAGCAAAAGAATGACTAATTTTGCAGTAAATAAGTTCAATTCTAATACTAATGTCAATATCAGACTTTAAGAGGTTTAGGCCTCATGTTTTGTAGTACACACAAGACCACCAAAAAGGCCAAGGAGATTTTTTTCAAATACATTGCAGTGCTCTTGTGTTACATTAATCAACTTTGTCGACCAGCGACCCTAATATTGTCAAATCACCACTTTCTTTCCTTTTTCTTTCCTTTAATTTCCTTTTCTTTCTTTTCCTTTCATTGTCTACCCTTCTCTTCCTCTTTCTTTTCTCCCTTCCATTTCCTTCCATTTTTTCCCTTTCCTTTCCTTTCCTTTCATTTCATTTCCTTTCATTTTATTCCCTTTCCCTTTCTTCCATTTTCTTTCCTTTAATTTTCTTCTATTTCCTTTTATTTTCTTTCCCTTCCCTCCCCTTCCTTAGGGTTCCTTACTTTTCCTTCCCTTGTCTTGCCTTTTATTCACTTTACTTTTCTCCCATCCCTTTCCCTCCATTATCTTTCCTTCCATTTCCTTTCCTTTCATTTCATTCCCATTCTTTCACTTTCCCTTTCTTCCCTTCCCTTTCCTTTTTTCTATTTCCTTTCATTTCCATTCCCTTCCCTCCCCTTTCCTTTCCTTGTCTTCCATTTTCTATCCTTTCCTTTCATTTCCTTCCATTTAATTTAATTTCCTTTCCTTTCCTTCCATTTTCTTCCCTCCCTTTTTGTTTAAAAAAACACTTAAAAAACACTTGAAAATGAGACTAAATTTATTTACAAAAAAATCGTATATCCTTATTTAATAAAGAGAATCAGTGTAATAACAACAAATAACTAAACACAGAAAAACTGAACATATTGCATGTTAATACTAAAGAAAACACAAAGTGGGGTATTTAAGCAGTGCTATGAGGGCTAATAAAGCATATTTATTCTTTCCTGTCCAAATCTATACACCAAAAAATTAGCATTTAGTAAAACTCAAACTTACTTAACCAAACATAAAACCATAAAAAGTACTAATTTGTAATGATGACATATAGAATATACAGAATACTGTATGTGTATCTATATATATATATATATATATATATATATATATATATATATATATATATATATATATATATATATATATATACACACATATACACACATACACACTTTATATATATATATATATATATATATATATATATATATTATATATATATAAAGCAAATCTTTAGCGTCACCATTTTTTTTCATTGCGAATAACAATTGTTTTTGTTTAAAGCACTGCAACCCGTGAAAGTGGAAAAAAAACACACTTTAACATACCCTCAGAAAGCTTTATCATTAAAATACATCAGATTTCTTCAAAGATTTTTTTTGGGGGGCTGTCCCTCCAGGGGACCATTACAGTTCCTATGCAAAACCCTTCGAGAGTGCATTACCATTTCAGAGAGATTTTCAAAAACGGTAGAAGCCCTTTAAAAAGATATGAATACTTAAATCTGCTGCAGTTCATACATAGCAGGCATATACAGTATGAGAAAGCATGTACTGTCCAGGCACTATGACAGCACACACAGTACATATTAAACATATTTATAATGCCTTGGCATAAGAACCAGGCAATACATTATAGATGACGTTATTTATGCATTTCATTCAGCTTTAAAAAGGAGAAATTTCGAGTTCATGTTTTTTATTAAATTCTACAACTATCGAAAAGTATTGCAAGCAGACCCAGTTTCTAAAATCAAAGAACTTTACAACCTTTAGAAATCATCTGTAACCGATTCCACTGAAGCGAGTAGTCTTTTGAACACAAAATGCAGTTGATTACTAAGTGAACACTATACATAAACACTTAATTTAAACAACAAACATAAACTAGACTTATTAGACTAGACCTCACTTAGCTTAGCTTAGCAGAGCTTGTCTTAGCTTAGCTTGACATGAACTTGACTAGAATAGACTTGACATGACTTGACAAAAACAAACTCAGGACAACTGTATAGAGACAAACCGAAATCCAAAGAGAAACACAAGGACTATAAATACACACGACTAACTAATGAGAACAAGACACATGGACAAAGGGATCACGTGACAGGTACACATGGTGATCAAAAATCACCTGACAAGGACGAGACAGAAAGTCAATACAAGCATGAACAGAAATGAACGTCAAAACATGGACTTAAGAAACATAAAACAGAAACATAAAACAAACAAACATAAAACAAACAAACATGAAACAAACATATAAACATGAAACACAAACATAAACAAACATGAAACAAACAAACATGAAACAAACATAAAACACAAATAAACAAACACGAAACATAAAATATGAACCATATAAGACAAACATAATATAAACATGAAACAAGAACATGAAGCATAATCCTTACATCACCTCAGAGGTTTACATAGTAAGAATTATGGATCTGATAAATAAAAGCAAATGTAATACACCTGTTTTTTTTTTTTTTAAATGTAGGTCTTTTATTTATAGTGAACTTTCAAATAATCGAACACGACCTAAACACGTGTTTTAGTGTCTTTGATTATGTGGTGAATATAAATAAAGTTAAAATGATGCTTTGTTGTTGTGGTGTGCTCTGACGTGTGTCAGTGCATTTCTTTAAAAGCTAATTACCGTTTGTCCACACTTTCTGCTGTTTAGAGAAGGACAAACTGTCTGTACTTGCGTGCATGCATAATTCACATGCGCACACACACACACACACACACACACAGTAAATATGTAAATTCTTTTTATATTTATTTCAGAGTTTTGTTAAGTGAAAACAGACGATATAAAAAGAGATGCACCTAAATGTGTAAACATGCCTATAAAAATCCATCTTAACACTTGATTATTCATTCCTTCTGTAAAAACTCCTTACCTGAGTACTAGCCACTTCCGCTAGTACTTCCTGTTGCTAGCTTTAAAAGCTAGCATGACTGTGATCGCATTGTAAAGTATTGTTTGCTAGTCAACAAACCGAGTATTTCTGTCTATGTTCACGTTTTCATGGTTTACTGAACTCTGCTCAGTCTTCGGATTACGTTTATTGACTACTGTTTTGGATTTATTTGCCTGGTTTGTGTTTACATTTTCTGTACTGAACTTTGCCTGTTTATCCACAAGTCTGTGGAGACTTTAATAAAGCCTTTTATTGCAACACGGATTCTACTCAGGCGTCTGCTTCACACTTTCATTGTCCCAAAGGGGAAGCAGACAAATGTAATGTATATTTTATTAATATCATTAGAATCAGACAGCAGGTCATTCATTAATTTTTTATACCTGCTTATTCCCTAATTCAGGGTCACGGGGATCTGCTGGAGTCTATTTCAGAGTGAAAGGCAGGAGGGGTACACCCTAGACAGGTCACCAGTCCATCACAGGGCCACACACACACACACACACTTACTCCTATGGGCAATTTAGAATTACCAATCAACCTGGACTGTGGGAGGAAACCGGAGAACCCAGAGTAAACCCACGCAAGCCACCGTGCTGCCCGAGGATCAATCAAACAAGTCATTTTTTTTAATTTATGGTAATTGGATTAAATCAAATGAAATTAAACAGAAAAATCAAGTAAATTAGTGTTTAGCTAAGTGGCAGGAACTGAAATCTAAATCAAACTAGAACCCACAACTACGGCTTCTGGTTTGGTTAAAGAATCTGTTGCCGTAGGTCATGTGAATTTTGTGCATACTATTAAATCTAAAGAAAAAACACATTCTGGATAAATTTCCAGTAGAAACTTATTGTACCCAGTCCACCTACTGGCATATGGAAGAAAACTGGGAAAAAACCCACTGAGCCATTAGGAGAAAAAGTTGAACCAAAAACATGTTACGTTAGTGGGGGTGTTGTTAAGAGGGGTAGGATAGATTATGTAGGAAGTAAGGATAATTCTAAGGGCCTACACACTTTGGGGGCCCCCTCTGTTTTATTAGTAGTTCTAGTTTAAAATAGGTGTGGTGGTGGGGCCCAAGCTTATATTCTTTCATAGAGCCCAAAATTGCTAGCGACATCCCTGAATGTGAGGCAGCAATGCTATTAAGTGTACCAGTGTGGAACCACGTGTGATTTATACCAAAAAGTTACAAATGGTTTGTTCAAGATATATACTGTAACTACTGATAAGTTGGTTATATGTGTTAGTTCCCAAAAGTAATCAAGACACTCCTGCACTATAATATTACATATTTACCTTTGTTAACTGAGATATAGAATACTGATTGTAAGATTGTAAGATTAGAGGAGTCAGCTAAAGAAGCTTTTATTCAGTCTAATGGCTGCTGGCAACAAATGACCCATGATAACGATTCCTAGCACACAGCACTACAATACGTCAGTGTAATGCAAGTAATATGTTTCTATAAGAGAAAAAAAAAGAAACATTTTTCTTGTTGGAATCATTTCGAACCTTGAAAAATGGGAAAATGCCCAGAATTAATAACGTTGTTGACTCGAGAAAACAGACTAACAGAATGTGGAATAATGGAATAACAATGGGAATGAGCCTTAATGTAGTCTTCTTAATGGACCTGAACAGCATCAAGAGCTGTTTGCCAGTTTGGCTGTTAAATGTTGTTATTATCTATGAGACATGATTATATACTGTATATATAAAAAAAATGTAGTCATCTTTTGACAAACGGTGCCACAGAATAATCTCCAGTGGACAATTACTTTGCATATTTACGATCAAGTAGTTAAGGTTAATGAGCTTTAATTACTGGCTCCAAAATGGTAGTGTGTTTGTTCATGAAATGATCTCAACACACCTGCACTGAAAGTGATATTATACTTTATGTAAAGGTCAGTATGCTTTAAGCAGTCTCCATGACTGCATTCCAGAAATGCTACACTGCTCATTATGACCCGGTGCTTTAACACGTCCACACAAAAGCACAAGATAATTCCGTACTCCACAAACACCGAGATAATTAATGAACGTTGCTCCTTTAAATACAGTAGTACAAAGACTCTCGAAAGAATAGGTGAAAAGTCATTTGGCCAGAGGAGAGAAAAAAAAAGTGTGTGCAAACCGATAATTGCAAAGCTAATTAAATTCAGTTTCGCTATAACAAATCATTTATTTTGTCCGTAACATATTTCCCTTGTTTTTGCAGCATGGTGCATGCGTTAATGGCCGCAGGGGTGTTTGGGAGCACAGAGGATAAAAAGGTTCTGCTCTCTGCTCTCTATGAGCTGCAGACTGAGCAGAGATAATTAAGACACTGGTGTTCCCCCATCAAGTTTCTACACTAATGGCACTACATGGAACACCATATGGCTCCACTGCCTTAGTCCGGAATGGATCATTGTGCTGTCAACCTCAATAACAGGGCAAGGCATGTACAAACCCAGATCAGCAAACAGACCAGGAACATCACATTTTATTCCTCACTTGAATTGTCATGATTGTATGTGTTCTATGTTAATTTCTTCCTTTATTTGTCGCATATACCTTTACACCATAGTAAAATTTGTTTTTTCGCATATCCTATCTTAGTAAGTTGGGGGTCAGAGCTCAGGGCTCAGCTATGATACGGTGCCCCTAAAGCAGGAAGGGTTAAGGGTCTTGCTCAAGAACCCAACAGTGGCCGGCTGGTGGTGGGACTTGAGCCTAGGTCTGGCGGTCTTTAGATCAACAACTCAGTGCCTTAACCATTTGAGCCACCACTGCCCCATACAGGGGAGAGCACAAACACAGTTCTCACTACCAAACATTATGCAGTCGAGAATCCTGCATTTGGGGAATTCACATAACCGGAACGCAATTGTTGAGCCTCGCACTGGGTGAACCACCTTTTTAATCAAGGTATCTCCCCTGCCAGGTAATTATGGTATTTCCCCTGCCAGGTAAGTGTCTGTGTATTGACATTGGTGGAATATACAATTGCTTCTAGATTTTCAAAAATCTGTTTGGTGACAGCAGCTAAAAACAATGGAATTGCTCCAGGCAATCGGTATGTCAGGATATAACTAATAGCAGAGCAGCCAAGTGTCCCTCTCTGTCTAATTTACTGTGCGTATGCTGTAGCCTGTAGCCTGGTCAGTATTAATAATACAGCAATTGAAGCCAGTGGGTTTTTGAGTGCTTCTCCGCCAATCATATCAGCCGACGTTTGAGGTCATTAATGCTTAATTAAACATAAAGTGATTGATTTGAATGTTAATGTCTCATTAAACAAGAGTGCAGAGCTTTAAAGCATGAAGTCTGATTAAAGAGTGATTACAGGGCCTGTAGATTTAGCCTTAGTAATTCATAGCTAAGGTTCTATTTTACAGTGCAAGTGCAAAAAATAGGGCAAGTGCTCAGTGTTGAAGTAAGCTTGACCTGAGGAATAGCAACTAAAAAGACGGTGGAAAAGGAAATTTAGAAATAATGAAAAATCCAAATACTGGCACCTAATTAAATAATAATGTGAAAATAAAATACCCTGGCATCCTAGCGCAATAGTATTTGTCTGGTTTACATAAATCCAAAACTTGTCTAAATCCTCGGCAATACATTTTGGTATTCAATGCTAAAAAACTGGATCAGTACTAAATCTTTGCATGTGTGTGTGTGTGTTGGTGAAGGATCAGGATCAGCTGTTCTATTCAGAATGGTCTGTTCTGAATTTTATAAATTAATAATAGTGGGTTGTGTTTAATTATTAATGATTGTATTTATGTTAAAAATGACATAAAGAGCATATGGAGCATGCACAGTCAGCTCTAGAGGGGGTTGGCTGCAACTATTGGTTATTGTTTGAGGATAATGGCCAGGTACGGAGTTGCTGTTGAGGCAGTACTAATACTAATACTAACCCTTAACCTAATCCTAATCCACCCAAGGTCACCTTGCAAGTAGGCAAAGACAGGAGAGATGATCGGAGACGGTTAATATTACATAGTTAAAAGTATGGAATGGTACTATTAATTTGAGTTTCAAAGGATAGTGACAATGAATAACAATGAATATGACTACCATAATTCCTTAAAAATGTAACCAAGAGGGAACATGCAAATAAAGTACAGAAGAAGACCCAATACACATCAATAGGGAACACCAGTGGTGATTGTAGATGTTCTTGATCTAAAACCTTTTGATTGAATATGCTGAGTGCAATCAGAAAGATACGATCTAAACCATGAAAGAGGAGTGCCAGTAACCCTATTCGAAGCTAATCTGTCGAGAAGAAACAGTATTAAACAAGACATGAAGGATAAGTATGCTTAATAGGCCAGAATCAACGGCCTATGCAACAGATCATTGTTTAGTTTAACAATAGCATTTACATTTACAGCATTTGGCAGACGTCCTTATCAAGGGCGACTTACATTTGTCTCTGAGCAATTGGGGGTTACGGTGCTTGCTCAGGGGCCCAACAGTGGTGGCGTGGTGTTGCTGGGAATCAAACCCTGGCCTTTCAGGTATCAGTCCAACACCTTAACCACTGAGCTACCACTTCCCCTCAGTCTCAGTGCTATGGTGAGGATGAAAACCAGATTAAAATTGTTCAAACAAATTATCATTAGAAAGCTGTTGCAAAAAAACTTTTCCATGAGCCTAGAGATAAATGGTAAACTAAAAATCAGACAATAATGATAATGTTAAATGGATTATTCACTGATATGGAAGTAATAATAGCATATTTATAAGTTGAAGGTAAAGAATCAGAAACAATTGAAGCGTAAACAAATTTTAGTAATCAATGGTGACAGGGCTGATAAACAAGCTTTCACTAAAGGAGTTCCTAGAGGATCTAGCTGACAAATTGAAGATTTAGATTTAATTATCAGACGCACATCTCTGAAGTAGTTGGAAGTATAAAGGTAGAGGAACAGAGTGAGGTGGCACGTAAGAGACAGATTGACAGGTGTCATGGTGGAAAGTACTAATGAATAATTGCTAATGAACAGCTCCAATTATATTGGAATAATAATCAGATTTAGCTTTAGACAGTGCAATTTTGTAGTTCTGAACATGTTTAGCATACATTTCTTTATGAACAGTAATGCCAGACCTGACATTTTAAGTTCATCGGTGTGAAATAAAACCAGTTCATCAACAGAAGAAAAATCACATCAATGTTCCTAATATTTCGAAATGTGATCAGGCAACACGGATTCATCTTAAAACCTGTCAGTTGGGCAAAAAATATACACCAGTAGGTGATCTAATATGGACATTCATTTTCTGATGATTGCCCTACGGTGGGTCCTGCACGGGGTCAGTAGCTACAGAATCCAATTATTTCTCTCCACAATTTAATGGGGTGCTGGGGGATCCTGGTGCACCCTTACCTAAAGTTATGGAAGCTCTGGGCATATCCTTTGAGTGGGCACAGCTTCTAGCAACAGGAAACTTTATGCCTTGAAGTGAAACCTTTTTATCTCATGGCGTAGACAACGTAGAACACAGTTAACTGCCTGATTGGTCCAGTTCTGGAATTCCTTCATAGACATTTCTTCTTAGAGCTAGCACCTTTCACACTGAAGGTGAACACAGCAGCCATAGTCTTCCTTGCCCCAATGGGTGGTAAATCAATTGGAAGAAATGCACTGGTGACCAGATTCCTCCATGGAATTTGCCTATAGTACTGGACAGACTGGGTGATTCCCTATTTTAGCCTCTGTAAGACGTGTCAGATCAGAGTTTAACACTAAAAACAGTGCTTTTGATCACATGGTCAGACAATTTATTTGTTTGCTTGTGCATGCTTTCTAGAAAGAAGCACCCACCACTAAGCATACGAAAAGAAGATGGGTGGTTTAGTCCATCTCTCTAGCCTATGTGTCCACCAGCTCTACTAGGGGGATGGCAGCCTCCAAGGCACTGGTCTTGTGGGTATGTTTGCCGTATATTTGTAGGTCGGCAGAATGTTTTTCTTCACACACATTTGCACATTTGTCCAGTATTATAATCTAGACCTGGAAGAAACCCCAGGGTCTAAGGTCCTTGCATTACAATAGGTCCTACACATAAAACAGTGATGTGTGCATGGCGGCACAGGTATCTTATTCCCAAAAGCGTCTCAACACAGCTTGAATTCCTGGCAGGGAACATCTCCAGGTTATGTATGTTACCTTGGTTCCCCGATTCATCACCTGTAATATCTCCAGTGTCCCTGTCATTACTTTCTGGTCAATGATGGGCTACATACCTACTCAATGTATGTAAATACAAGACCATAAATTAATGCATTCCTAGAAAATAAATATTTCTTACTTTAACCTTTTGTCAAAACAAGGTATTTTCAGGACCTTACCCTCCACCCCTATTTTGTACTAAATGTCTCCCAGCACGCCCTCATTTCTCACCTGCCCATTTTATTGCTCATTTGCTGACAGATAATCAGAATGTCATTACTGTGTCCACATTAGGCAGACATAGGTAACTGAGTGACATGAATGGCGTCAGAGGTTGGATGGGTAATTCAAAAGCAAACTAAAGAAAATTTGTTGGTGAAGCAGGGAGGGAGGGAGGAAAGGAGGAAAGGAGAAGGTCAGACTGAGCGACAGATGAGACGTGCCACACTGATCAGGTAGCTTTGTCACTGTCAGGCCGCTCCTCCATCTCATGTCGCCATCATTTGCAGCAGGGTCAGTTACACAAAGCCATCTGTTGGTGTAGCCTTTGAAAAAGGTCAATGACAGGACCAACCTTCATAATCACTTTCCTCACTACAGGTACCATGCATAATGCAGTGGATTGTGGACCCCAATTATTAACAATAACAATAAGAGCTGTCTTCGGTGTCTGCTCAGGATTGACTTTCTTGTGTCTAGAAGCATATTGTATCAACTGTCATCGTTGACCCTTAGTCAATACTTCAAGTTCTTCAAGGTATATGATTAAATTAGCGGAGACGCTTGTTGACTGTGTGTGATGTTATTTATGGCTAGGATTGCTTTGTTTGGCTGTGCCACATCCTTCCCGCATGCCCGTCTGGAGCAAAGCCAGGGCTCGAACGCCAGAGCCACATTTCCATCTCATTCATCATGGACGGACAGATAATCTGAAAGTCATTACAGTAGCCTGACACCGGTGCTCACTCCGGGAAGACAGAGTAATTGAAGAGCGCGGAAAGAGAGGAGAGCGGCGTGAGCCAGACCCAGCAGATAAGGAATGCAAAATGTGTGCAGGAACGGAGGGACGAGTAAAGGAATAAGAATAATAAATAAATAAATCATTGGAATTATTGGGATTTGAACTCAAAATCTCCAAACATCAAAAAGTTTATTTAATTTCTGGTGGTAAGCTGTTTTAATGTACAAGATAGAAGTGTAGAAAACAAAAGCATTGTGAAAATTGTGTTGTTACTAATGTTGATATTGTTAGTCTGTGTTGATACAACAATATATAGAAGTAACTAACAGACTTTTTTTAAGATTTTTATAATAAAATATTGGGGGTTTGGGTTTGTAACAAGTAAAAAAATATATGGGATATTTCCTGTGTAAATTGCAGACTTCTGCAACAAATCAAATTTGGTAGTTTTTGTTCACCAACTTTTATTTTAAATGAAATATTTGTCTTCTCCAATCATCCCGCAGCACTAATATCACAGTAAAAAAACCCAGTGACTGGATTATAATTTCTACTGATGTAATGATATAAAATATATAAATACAGTGGCCTTAACCTACGAGTTTAATACAAATTTTTATTGAAGATCAGACGACTCCACTGGCTAACGCACTTGCTAACGCGCATGTCTGACTAGCTATCGAGTAAAACACGGAATGATGGGGCGGATGTTACAGTGTTCACTGAAAATGGCTCGTAACACGAATTTTATCTCGGAACTCAAAGCAAAAAAAAAACGACAAGAGATGACTCGTGTCTTAAAACCTCGTTAGTTGGGACAAAGGAAGTCAAGGTACCACTTTATAACTCTCTTTCTCTCTCTCTCTCTCTCTCTCTCTCTGTCTTACATATATATTATATATTTATAGTATATATATATATATATATATATATATATATATATATATATATATATATATACAGTATCTTTAAAGATTTAAAAACATTGCACTTTGATAATAGCTATTCTTTTTACAGCTGGTTTTAAAAAACTTTTTATAGTGAATTATGTATTTATTTAAGATGAATACAAACCAACATACATTTATCTCAGTTATGCTATTGAGCAGTTGAGCAATTGACCCCTTGCTCAGGGGTCCAACAGTGGCAGCTTACTAAACCTGGGGTTTAAACTGATAAACCGATCAGCATTACAGTTTTTTTAACCACTTACCTAGCACATTTCTTTGTTAAAACAAGGCTTTTATTTTAATTTTGCTATTGAGGAAATAAAATTATTACCTAATATTTCTTACTATTTCTTCGATTTTTCATATAAATTTCAGTACTTAAAGTGGTTCTTCGTCTTCCTCAAGAAATTAGTTATTTTACAACTGTGTTATGGAAGTTGGGGTCTATTCAATCAAACAGCAGTCTAGGAACAAAGGAAAAAATTTAGGAATCCATAATACAAATCAATGAGGAGGGATCCTAAACGGTGAAAAGCAGACACGACAGGATACTTTACATTTTCACAAGCCTTTTTTTTTCTTTGATTTTGAAAAATAAATACAAAAATAAATTTTAAAAAAATTAAAAAGCCTTTTTAGGCAATCTATGATGATGTATCATTACCATCATCTTTCAAAAGCATGTAATTTTGCTAAGTGCTTTGAAGGCATGCTAAGTCGATTTATTCCTTTTTTTTTTTTTTTTTTTTTTGTCTCTGTGTGTTAAGCACTGATTGAAGCAGCGGGTTCCAAAAGCATTCTGCACAGTGAAAATGTGAAAGTTAAGACACTGGCATTTTCATGAAATGCCCCCAGCTGGGGTTGTAAAACTGGGTGTGGTGTGTTTTTATTTATTTATTTTTTGCTTCCAGAGCCCCCACAGGGATAAATCATCCTCCGTAATTTTTATTCTTCTTATCAGACAGGACAGATGTAGTCATGTCACAACTATCTTTCGGTAAGTCCATCTGTCCATTACTCTCACTCCACTGTGGGCATGAGAGATGAGAAAAAAAAAACAAAAAAAAAAAAAACAAAGCCACTCAACACCACTCAGTGCAAACATCTGCTCTCTCTGCTTTTGCACTCCCACCGTGCTCTCATGGAGCTTTCAACTGCCTCAAGACACATGCACCCTACCTGAAAACAATGCATTCTTTTGATAGAAAGAGTCCTTTTAAAAATGTGGATTGAAAAGGAACCACTGAACTGCATGTAATTACTCAGCTACTTAAATTTACAAAAATATATTGGAAAATGCTTAAAATTACAGACGGTATAGATCTTAAAATAGGACAAAAATATTTGAATATAAATTGTAAAAATTTTAACTATTGACAAGTTTAACATTCATTTATTCTTCCATTCATTCATTTATTCATTTATTCATTCAGCAATACTCAGTTATTCCCTAAGTCTGGGTCACAGGGATCTGCTGGAGTTTATCCCAGCCGTCTCTAAAAAGTGAAAGGCAGGAGGGGTACAACCTGGACAGGTCGCCAGTCCATCACAGGGTCTCACACACTCACAATCACTTCTATAGGCAATTTAGAATCACCAATCAACCTAACATACATGCTTTTGGACTGTAGGAGGAAACCGGAGAACCCGGAGTAAACCCACACAAGCACGGGGAGAACATGCAAACTCCCACATGGAAAGGCCCCTGCACGGGAATCGAACCCAGGACTTTCTTGCCAACCACTAACAAACTGAAATATACTTTTAAATTTAACACAATTGATTTTTTTTCTGTTCTAAATTATTAGACAGCAAATATACAGTTTTAAAAGATACACATTTGAGTTTTCAACTACTACAGAAAGTAGGTCAGAGGTCATCCAGATGAAAAGTCGAACGAACCATTTTAATCTACACACAGAGGAAAGGATGACCTCTGACCTACTTTCTGTAACATCTGAATTCTGAAGTCGGATTTTTAACACTGAATTCCGATCCTACAGAAAGTAGGTCAGAGGTCATCTACATAAAAAGAGTCGATAATCTCTGAAAAGTCGAATGAACCATTTACATTTTCACACAAATAGTAATTTCAAACATTTTTGCTTTATATTTATATGTTCGTTTAGCGTTCCAGTATGTGGTGCTTGTATAATTGGTGTGATCATGTCACACCATGAACAGTGATGTAGCATCAGGGGTGAAATGGTGCCCAGAGGTAGAGTTTTTTGCCCAGCACATCTAAAGTTCAGGGTCGAATCCACCTGATGTTTTTTTTTCTCATTCTCATCAGGGTATGTGTTTTATGGAGCTTGAAATATGACAATACTTTTTGTAAATTACCCTGAGTTACCTTGATTTTTTTAAACATTGGGATGATCGACATTCTATCAGCACTTTACCTTGTCTGTACAATCCATCCTGTACAATTATTGTATTTATTGTGTTTGTGTATTTGTGCGTATGGTTATTTAAATACCTATATAATATTATAATATATAATGTGTTAATAATGAACACAATAGAAATACTTGTGCGGTAAATATCCATGGTAAGTAAAAAAATATGAAATACCAGCAATTAAATTCAAAGTGCAAATATGTTTTAAAAAGTCTATATTAAATAAAAATTAGTCGTATAATGTAATGCCTGATTTTTAACTGTTTTTTTTTTTATTTTGGAACTTATTATTGCAGTGTTTTATGTATTGCAGTGCACAACTGATTAATTCAACTACAGCGCATAAGATCTTGCTTGCTTACAAAAGCAGACATTTTACTATGACAAATCAAACTGTATAGCCAAAAAGCTAGTTCAAACTTTTAAATTGTGTCCTTGCACATTTTTTAATATCAGTACATGCTGGCAATAATGATATATGCAATATTTCTGCTCTCAGTGGTTACTTTGGATATAAATGCAAAAAAATATATATTTTTCTTATTATTAAGACACGAATTTTGTTTTTGGTTTATGTTGAATCATCGTTAAAGCTGCATTATACAAATGCCTCAAAACTTTATTTATCGTGACTTTAAAATACGACAAAAATCGTGACTTTAAAAAAGATGACTAATACACACAGAAAACAAATTCTTACACTAAATTACTAGCTGGCATGTAAGTATACTTAAATAAGTGATTCATGAAGCTAGACATGAAGTCCATCACTCAAGAACAATCTCTACTGTGCAACAGCAGCTTCAGGTTCTTTCGGTTGTTTACTCACTGGGTTCTGGCTCTGACTGGCAGCAGCCACACACCCTTCATCACACCTATCCAATTACAGAGCCGCCTCATTGGAAGCCGGTTGCTTGATAGACTGGTGGGTCTGATGTGTAATGGTTTGTGTGTTTGTGCATGTGTGTGAGCGTGTGTGTGTGTGTGAGTGCACAGAAAGCAAGATAGAAGATGAACTAGATTAAATAGGATGATACATTGTTGATGTGATATGTCAGAAAACAGAATCTCTCTCTCGCGCGCTCCCTGTCTCTCTCACACACACACACACACACAAACAACACAAACAATTCCATCTCTATTTATCTCTGACCCTCAAAAAAGCTTTTTTATGCATCACCTGAACCCCGCTCTAGTATATTGTACCTGTTTAATCCTTTTGAAGATATTTCCAACACTGAACCTGCAGGGTCATACCACCGAAATAACTATATATATATATATATATATATATATATATATATATATATATATATATATATATATATATATATATATTCAGAGCAATGTAGAGAGGAGAACTGAAGGTTACACACTAACTACAGTAGTCCATGTACTAAAAACACAATTGGTCTAAAAGAACAACCATTTTTTTTTCAATAAATAAAGTGAATGTTAGGGTCTTTGTCTATTCAGGTGTGAAACACATCAAATTTATTTGTCACATACATGATTATACACAGTACAACATAAAGTGAAATGTTCTTTATGACTCTCCGAATAAAATAATTTAAAAAAATCATTATGTGTTCATCTTTTATACCCGTATATTCCCTAATTCGGATTTGCTGGAGTCTATCCCAGCAGTCTCTAAAAGGGTGAAAGGCAGGAGGCGTACACCCTACTCAGGTTGCCAGTCTATCACCGGGCCACACACACACTCACCCCTATGGGCAATTTAGAATCACCAATTACCCTAACAAACATGTTTTTGGACTGTGGTGGAAGACGGAGTACATGGACCCCTGAGCAAGGATCTTACTAACTCCCAATTGCTTGGCGTTGGCCCAATGCCGTAAATGTAAATGTATGCCTGTGGTTAAAATATTATTGTAGCATAGTTTTTGCTGTGTTTAGTGTTACCCTACTTAGACAACTAACATGTTTTCAAAAGCTTACAAAAACAGAAATATCTAAACATTTCCAGGGCGCAAAATCCAAAGTACTCCAGGATGCTGTAGGTCTTTAGCTGTCATGCCAGTGACTTATCTATTCAGACATCTAGGAGAAATTCCATGACCTAGGAACCAGAACAGAGAAAAGGTCTTAATGTGTAACTTTATTGTACCCTAGATAATAATGAAACCAGACGAGCATTGCAAGAAGGTCAGAGAAAGTGGTGTGCAGTGGAGGTGCGATAAGAGCTTAAGAATGTGTGTACTGACCTGTTTTTTTTTGGTGTTTTCAGTGTTTTAAATCTAAAATGGTGTGGGAGAATTCAGGAGGGTTAAAACAAAGCATGAAACTATTTCTGCATGAGTTGCAGAGGCTGAATTGTGCTCAGAGGCGGAACTGCCTGGAGCGCATTACACAAGTCTAGTCTCTAAGGGACAGTGGAGTAAATAAGCACCTGGGTGAAGTCGGAAATGGATAAAATGGATTCTTCTGATGTTATGATGGGGAATTTAGATGTGAAAAGTAAAGGACATTTAATTGCCTGTTTTGGCCAAAATTGAGATCTAAAGGTTGTCCAGGGTAAACACAAAATACTGTGGAGATGCACTGACTTGGATTAACAGAATTTCCGTTTTGCTGGGATTAAGTTTCATTTGATGAAAAGATATTTATAATGAGATGCATGGCTCTGTGGTATGAAACCCCTAGTTTAGGGGTGTCCAAACTCGGTCCTGGAGGGCTGGTGTCCTGCAGAGTTTAGCTTCAACCCTAATTAAACACACCTGAACAAACTAATCAAGATCTTGCTAGGTTTTATTGAAATTTACAGGTAGGTAACTTACAGGCAAGTTGGAGCTAAACTCTGCGGGACACCGGACCTTCAGGACCAAGTTTGGACACCCCTGCCCTAGTTGGAATATAACCTCAGCAAATGTTTTAGTAAAGAAGGGGAACAGAGGGGTCAAGCCTTCAGTCTGAAGGTCTCAACTCCAATCTGTTAAAACCCACCCTTAGGTAGGAAGTGAACCATTACCATGCTGTTCCATGCATTCCACAATAGGATGGACTAGAGAAGGTTCTTGTTGAGTGTTCCAGAAGGACAAGAATGGATCGCAATTTGTCTGATCTTGCAGCCTGGATCTTTTCTTTGATGGCAAAAGAGGAGCAATCGATGAAATGCGTTGTTTGGAAGCCAAACTAGCTAGGATCTTGGAGGTTTTTTTATCTGTTGTGTTCAAAGATTTCTTTTAACAATAAAATTCTACGACTCTGTAATTATGAATGTCTCAGGAATTCACAATCGAATTTCTTTAGGATAGTTATAACCTGTGTTCTCTTAAATGCAGTTGGAACACAACCAGATAGAGTGCCATTCATAATAGTAGTGCTTACGGTGGAGGAGGTCTTGTAAAGTGGTATGGAAGGGATTAGATTCGATGGGCGGTTGGAAGGATTTAACAACAGGATGATTTACTAGATTTTTTCTGTAGCTACATTAGAAAAATGTGCCAGTAGAAGAGGAGGGGGGTCTTAAATAGGTAATCCACGACTGAAGGTTTCTATTTCCTGATTCATTCCATTATAAATGGTGGCAAAGTCTTCAGCAGTTAGCAAGGAAGGCTGTAACAGGAGGCAAATTAAATAGTAATGAGCAGACGCTATGAAGCTTGTAAAAAATTTCAACTTTTTTTCTTTTAGAGAAGAAAAGCAGAAATAATTTAATACGTGAATTTAGACGAACTATATTTTAATATAGAAAATTGTGCAAATAGAATATAGCAGCATTGAAATCCACAATAAGAAAACCCTATGTTACCATCCCCAGTAACAGTAACTTTGGTTTTAATATAGATATTTATCATAATAAATAAGACAACATAAGGTTTATTTTTATTTATTTTTTTTATGCAGGGGAACCCCTTATATACATTGGTGGTAAGCGGACACCGATAAATTATCAATTACCAAATCAAAAATTAGAAATATTGGTTTTGTGATTAGCATCTGATTGTAAATTATTGGATGGTGCTGTATTTTCATTATTGAAATAATAACATAAGTTTTGCATCATGCTGATGTCACATGATAACATTGTTACAATGGAGTTTAATAGAAGAAAACATTTCTAAGATTTAAACATCAGATGCAGCAATCAGGTTTTACTGTCAGTGTAGAAAAATCAAAAGAGCGGCTGCTGCCATTGTGTAGTGGGTTAAGACGCTGGTACTCACGTGCAAGTTGTTGCGCTGCGGTGACCTGGGTTCGATTCTGGCTTGGGTCCTTTTCAGTCCCATCTCCCTCATTTCATCCCTTTGTCCAATCAATAAAGACAAAAATTATCTTTTAAAAGAGAAATAGCTGCCCTATTAATGAAATGTTCCAAAATGTGATGCAGCTTTATGGCCAGATGGCATGGAGTTACAGAAGAGACTGTGATTGGCTAGCTAGTAATATTTAAGGTGAAAAACACAATAGTGATGATGGTGGGATTAGCAGGAATTCATCAGAAATAGTCATGATTGTTTATTGTTTAGTTTTGTATTCCCTTTAAGATTAAGTAGTAAAGTTTTTTTAGGGTGGATTTTTTTCTTCAAGTCAATGAATAATGGTTAGACCACAAAATTAAAATGAGAAAAAATGATCTGTCGGACAGGATAAAATAGGATGATGGATCATCAAAGAGAATAGAAATATTTTTTTAATTAAAAGAAGAGTTTCAGAGTTTCAGATGATGCTTAGTTAGATAAGACTATAATAACAGTTGTATTACGTTATAATAATAAAAAATGTCAATCATTTGCTATTTTAGAGAAACTTACATTCGATATAAAGACTTTTGTTAACTTAGCTAGCGGGAAGAGGTTATAGATCATTCCTTTGATTTCCTTTGTAGGGGCAGCATGGCGACTCACAGCAAGAAGGACCCGGGTTCGATTCCCAGACAGGGGTCTTCTTGTGTGGAGTTTGCATGTTCTCCCCGTGCTTGTATGTGTTTACTCCGGGTTCTTCGGTTTCCTCCCGCAGTCCAAAAACATGTATGTTAGACTGATTGGTGATTCTAAATTACCCTTATCATAAAGGAGTGAGTGTGAAATGTGTGTGTGGCCCTGTGATGAACAAAGAGCCACATAATAGAAGTTTCTAAAGTTTCTTTAGTAAAGAAGTTTCTAAAGATTAGTTCTAAAGACTAGTCTTCATAAAGTTTCTAGTTTCTAACCTAGTCTAACCTAGTCTTTATAAAGACTAGTTAAAACCTAGTCCTCATAAAGACTAGTGCGGAAGTTTCTTTAGCTACATAAAGTGCATAAAGAGCAAACTGGTGCCAAACATGGTGCTTAACATGCCCTAAGGTTATAGCATTGCACTGTATATGACAATTGTATGATTTTACTTTTTCATGCATTGATTTAAGTGGTGGATGTCTGGAAAAAATCACAGTAAATAATATTTTTTAGTTTATGTCACTGAGTCAATATTTTTGTTGATATGAAATTTAATATACGTACACAGTGTTGTTTTGCTTTTATCTGGGCTTTACAATCATTCAAAAACATCCAAATTAATAAATTGTACTGACATCAGACTGATGCTGAGATTAAAAGGAATGAAAACATCGTCAATGCCCGGGAAGAATATAGACACAATATGACAGTATTTGCCAGCATTGTGTTAGCACGGTGGCTTAGTGGTTCACACTGTTGCCTCACAGCAAGAAGGTTCCGGGTTTGATTCCGCTGTAGGGGTCTTTCTGTGTGGAGTTTGCATGTTTTCCCCGGGCTTGCGTGGGTTTTCCCCAGGTACTCTTGTTTCCTCCCACAGTACAAAAACATGTCTGTTAGATTGATTGGTGATTCTAAATTGCCCATAGGAGTGAGTGTGAGTGTGTGTGTGGCCCAGTGATGAACTGGTGACCTGTCCAGGGTTTACCCCTCCTGCCTTTTGCCCTTTCAAAGACGGCTGGGATAGACTCCATCAGATCCCTGTGACCCTGAATTACGGAATAAGCGGTTATAGACGATAAATGAATAAATAAATAAATGAATGAATCAATGAATGCCAGCATGTATTATAAAAAATACATTTTGTCATATTGTAAAAAACTAGCTCGGCTATTGTAAAGAAGACGTCTTAGAGGGATCCATGTTGCAGTATATAGCTTTATTAAAGTATTTGCAATGATCCAAAAACGTTGTCAACAAACAGGCAAAAGTCGGTACTCAGAAAGCAGTATAAATCCAAACCAACCAATCCAAATCGTTAGGCTAAACCAAAAACAGATCATAGATCAGAAAACCAGGCGAACATAAACGCATGAAACACTCGGTAAAGATGCAAACAATTCTTCGCAATGTGTTTGGCTATGCAAGCTTATAAAGCTAGCAAAAGGAGGTGCTATCGGAAGTGCCCTAGTACTCAGACAAGGACCACCTCTGGTGGTGGGAAGTCAGAATCGCTACAGCTGTATGGTTCATGTTTTATGTTCTTTTTTTGGTTTTCATGTTTTGATTTCAGCTTTGTGTTTATGTACATGTTTTAGTTTCTGGTTTGTTATGTGCTTATTGTTTCTTGTGATCCTGTGTAGTTTTTATTAGGTAACAGAGCAGAACTAGAGGGATGATGGATTTAGTGTGTTGGGTAAACTGGAATATTTGTGTGCTGTCGTTTCTCCAGTCTTACACCTTCACTTAGGTTTGTTGACGATGGTGCGGTGACCTGGCTCTTATCCCAAAAATCCCTCATGTCTATATTACCTTCTGGCTATTTCTTTTAGTTATGCTGCCATAGCGAGTCTTGCTGGAGTCCCCAAACTACACAATATTTTCTTAACTTTTACACAACAATACACTTAATAATCTCTCTCTCTCTCTCTCTCACTCCCAGGGGTGGGTTATACTTGCCCTACCATTGACCAGTTTTCTGCCCCTTTCCTCAAATTCAAGGAGCTTCAAGGATAGATTGGGACTCACTTTGCCTTATTGACCCAAAGCTGCAGTTTACATTACTTTTGATTGCCATTACCATAAGCTGTAATAAACATTCAGTGTCACCCAGATAAGGATGGGTTCCCTCTTAAGTCTGGTTCCTCTCAAGGTTTCTTCCTAGGAGTTTTTCCTTGCCACAATTGCCACCGGCTTGCTGATTAGGGACAAACTTACTCTTTTACAATGTCTCTGCATTTTGTGTAAAGCTGCTTTGAGACAATGTCTAATCCATAAAGCGCTATACAAATAAAACTGAAGTTGATCCTGTCTTGTGCATCGAGTGTCTGTGTGTTTGGTTTGCTTGTCATGTGGTCTTCAGTGTCAAGTCAAGTTAAGCTTAGTCTCAGCCTCCAATGTCATGCCAACGGACCGCTGGCTGAACGTCTGATGAATATGGACTTCAGGACTTTTAAGGTCATCCTTTGATAGGTTGAAGTGTGTGTCACGTTGTTTACCGGTCTGCCTGGAAACAACTCAAAGTCTGATCGAATAAGTAAGCTGATGTGTATATTTTGGTGCTAATGAGCATTAAACGGTTTTACTGGATTTAAAGTTCTACCGGTTGCATGCCAGTTAGTTATTGTGGCATGCAACTAAACAAAACGTCATTGATTGCATTACCTGTCATTCATACGTCCTTGTGGACGGGCTTTAGCCATTCAAACCCGAGGAGTTTCCTAGACCTTCTGCAGACAGTCTGAAGGTCTGGCTACGGGAGACTTATATAAGTCAAATCTGTGTGCATTGTTTATTCTTTGGATATAATTAACGCTGCACTCGGGTTCTTCTTCACTTGTTCTGCAATGAAATATTGCATCTACAAATAAAAGCATATATGACCTACAGTTATAAGTTAATTCTAACTTTTTTAGATTAATAATTGTGTCTGATTTTATTACGTGACTACATATGATTATAGGATTATTCATAATGATAGGTCAATTTCATATAATCGTCTTAATTCAAGCCATTTTTTATTGTTATTATTTTGTTGAGCGCAAGAACATTACACAAACATGACAAACGGATTTTACTTCCAACAATAATACTAATATGTACCATATATTCTTTCTGAGGATTTTTTTTCAATGGCCATTATAAAGTTATCATTATCAGTTGATCATGGTTAATTATAGATATTAATTAACTGTGATCTACTAGCAAAGTGAAGCTCAAGCTTTATTGCAGAGATAAAGGGGTATTTATAGAATTTAGTGGCATAAAATATATGTTTAGGGTTTTAAAGGCTATTTGGCATACAAATGAATATATTACTTAGGGTTATTAGTTAATTCTAGCTTAGATAATTGGACATACCATATGTATAAATCATGCCTGATTTCATCACGTGACTACATATAATTATATGATTATTTTTTGATTATAGGTCAATTTTATGTAATAGAAAATTGCTAAATTCTGTCTTAATTCAAGCAATTATTTAATTGTTATTATTTTCTTGAGCACAAGAACATTGCACAAACATGATGTAATTGCTTACAACCCAATCAGGTTAGTGTTTACCAGTAAATTACATTTTTCCTGAGAAATTATTTCTGTCAAATGATACCACTTGAGGTCAGACAAAATCTAACAGTTTATATAATTAAAAATTACTTTTTTAGTTTGTTTTAATGTTACTGGATGCTGAGTTCATTTCCCGTTTCTCATTTTTCTATCCAGTAATTGTTCAGAGTAGCTGGAGATAACATAGTAGTGCAAAAATGCTTCAATGGCCGCACAACCACTTAACATCGGGGTAGCTACATCAGCCTGATTTCATTACTCACCACTTAGACTAACAATAAACAACCTCTGGCTACTAGCTCTAATGACTACTCACTTAGATTCAACCCTTTCTTCCCCCTTTCACTCCATCTTTTAAGATGGAATTAAGTCTGGCACAGGCCAGCTAAAATGCTAGAACACTCACTGTTATCTCTTGCCTTATCTTCCACTGTTAATGTAACTTCTGCATGCGGCCATTTATCAAAGCTTCAGTCTACGTCTTATCGACTTTTTATTTTTCTTTGGTTCTTCACTGGTTGTGTTTGTTAGAGTGATGATGAATATGATGTGTTTCTTTCTATGCAAATTAAACAAACCCAAGTTCCAACAATAATACTAATATATACCATATTTATAAATGTTTAGCATTTAGTGGGTTAAATTATGTGTTTGGGGTTTTTAGGCTATTTGGCATGTAATGAAAGATTACTTCTGACTTCTAGTAAGCAAACCATTGCCAATACTTGTTTTAGCAGCAATAAGCTGACACTGCTGGAACCCTGAGCAGGGCCTTTAACCCTCTACTGCTTAGTTGGTTGAAAAATAGTGAATGAAAAATACAAATTCTAGAAATATAAATGTTTTTTATTTCAGAACACAGTCAACCTTGCCGGTTGCACTGCCCTGCCGGGCCACCAGAGGGTAACAGCAAAACCTTTTGTGTTTAGTAGTATGCCATGTGCTCAATGTTTGTTTATGTCTTGTCAGGAGATTTCCCTGTCGATGTGTCATGTTTCCATTGGTTTGTTATGGTCATGTGTTCCTCACTGTGTTCAGATCTGTCTTGTTTAGTTGATTGTTGTCCCCTATTAGGTTAAGTATTTATACCACTGTGTTTTAGTCTGTCTTTGTCTTTCTTTGTCACTGTCATGTCATGTTTTAGGTTCATGGTCATGTTACATTTATGTGTCAGGTCATGTCATGTTTCAGGTTTATGGTCATGCTAGATTTATGCCAGGTCATGTCATGTCTCAGGTTCATGGTCATGTCTGTTCATGGCATGTCAGGGGCATGGTAATGTTACAGTTGTCAGGTCATGTCATGTCTCAGGTTCATGGTCATGTTACAGTTGTCAGGTCATGTCATGTTTCAGGTTCATGGTCATGTTACAGGTGTCAGGTCATGTCATGTCATGTCTCAGGTTCATGGTCATGTTACAGTTATGTGTCAGGTCATGTCATGTTTCAGGTTTATGGTCATGCTAGATTTATGCCAGGTCATGTCATGTCTCAGGTTCATGGTCATGTTACAGTTATGCCAGGTCATAGTTCTGTTTTTGTGTTTTCATGTTCTTGTGTTTCAGAAATCTGGCAACATCCAGACTAGTAAAATATCTGCCATAACCAGTAAAAAGCCTCTGCTTAAAATATACTGTATATAAAATCCTAAATTTACCTCCATTCTGCTACATGTACTCATTTACATACGAGCAACACATTGTTAGAAACAGTTGCATGATTTAAAACATTTTCACAATGTTTTAAATTGTGCTCGTCCGGCTATGGTGTGCATATTACACTTTAACTGACTCACACCTGGATTGTGGAAGAGTTCTGCAATTTTTAAGCAACTTAACAAGCTTTGCAGTCATATGATGACATTTTCAGCATAAGATTCCTGAAGGTGTTACTTAATTAACGCTTTACGTTAATGATCCCAGGAAGTCAGAGTACAAAAAGTTATTGACATTTAAATACTAGTGATTTCTGAGCCTTGATTTATTTTTTAGTTTTCAAGTTGACATTTTTAAATAAATTAAAAAAGCCAAAACAGGTGTATAAGCAAGTAAAGGCCAACAGTGTAACTATTTAGCCACAACACTCACCGTCAATGCAAACTCCTTCAGCTTGCTTTATAAGCTGTTACCACATTTACAATAGAAATAAAATTGGGTTTTGGTAAATGCTCAGCAAACGAGTTTACCGCCCTGGTGTCCAGTTTTAGGTTCATTTTAATAAAGTTTATTTGTTTAGAACTTTGACATTGTCTTAACACAGCTTTACATGTTTTTAGTCTTCTGAATAGAAATCGCAAATCTATAGTTGTTCCTAATAAGCAAGCTAAAGGCCAACAGTGGACAATAAAAAAACCCCTGTTCCATTTTAATAAGTGTATTATGTTTCGGAACTTTGACATTGTCAACAACTAGAACTGCTAGTTAGAGTAATAGCTGCAAAAGCGTAAGGCCACGAACCCCAAACAAATGAGTGTAATGATTTGGTAGACTTTACCATCATGTTTCCTTGACGCTATGACTTTTTGTTTGCTGTTTGTTCTGATAGTGTTCCTAACATTTTATAAAACCTTTACCGCAAAGCCTTCAATAGAGTGGTAGTTAGCGCTTGAGAATAGAGTGGGTGTAGGGAGACTTTTTCTTGTAGAGAACTGATCGGCGAGATAACAGGTGCAAATGGAGTTTTTAAGCAGATGAGGGCTGGGGTCCCGAAGACTGCTTTTTCAGAGACTCGGCTTTAGAATAAGAAGAATCTTTAAGTGGATTACTATTTTATCTGGATTACACTGTGTAGTGAAACTGAAAAATTGTTTAAAGTAAACTGTAATCTTTAAAGTTTAAAGTCAAGTGAAGTCAAGTGTTAAATTGGGGTTTAATTCTGAAATTCGAAATTCGAATGGCAAAGTAATAATTTTGCCAATGAATTGTAGATTTTTTAAAATAGTAAAAGACACTAAATGTGAAAGGAGCAGCAGCTTAAACAGTGTTAACATTCAATACACCTACAGACAGGCTAATTTTTTTTTGTCAACTATAGAAAAAAATAACAAGTAAGATTACAGTGAATGACTGATTACAGTGAGTAAGGGACCGAAGCTTATTTTACCGAACTCAGATCTTCTTTGGAGCAAAATAAACCAAATCATCTTCATTTAGTTTACCTGAAAAATATAATTAAAATGTTAAGTCTTCTTTTCTAACACTCTACTACTTACCCAAACCTGATCACACTGCAAACAATATAAAACTATAATGCGATAAGAAACAGAAAAGATGAAGTCATTGTTTATTAAGGTCTTTAATCTATGATTAGCTCACCTGACCTTTTATCTGACCAATCTTGGGTTTAAGGCGTTTGTGCATCACGTGACAACCCCGAAACTCAACCAATGCAGTCTGAGCCGGAAAGAGAATCGATTAGTTCATCTCTCAGGTCTTTGGGTTCGAGTCGTTCGTGCATCATGTGACAACACAATATGCTAAACCAATGCAGTCTGAGCTGGAAAGAGGACCTAGAAGAATCACTCTCTGAGACGACTCGTTTTCCCCGTGGTACATTAAGGATCCGTACCAAATGAACAAATCGTTAAAGAACGGCTGATGACTAGTCTGCAGTTAAATTACTGCCATAGGTTGTATTACCTTCTGACCTATCAGATTCAATAATTTAGCATCATTCTTGCATCACTTGCCCTACATCACCTATAGTTTTATTAACCTTGTATTAATAAATTGTTAAGATTTGTTAGTTGTTAATGTGAGTTAGGCAGACCTGAATGTAGTGTTACCTAAAACTAGGTGCTTTCAGAAAAAAAGATGTTAACTTTAAGTGTACAAAGTATCTGTCTGCCTATCTGTCTGTCTGTCTGTCTGTCTGTCTGTCTGTCTGTGTTGTTTTCCCAGCTCTGTCTGGCTCTGATTGTTTTTAATTCTGCAGAAGGAATGCAAGACATGCTTCAGACAACAACCGTGCAAAGATTTATATCATAGACATTAGGGGTGTGACGAAACACCTATCCCAGAAGATGAGACAAGACACGAGACTGGGTTTACGAGAATGAGACAAGACTTATTTAAAGAAATCCTCAATGATGAAATACAGAAAAAATTTTTCTTTTATTCAACTGAAAAACAAAACATTTAAAAAATGACTTTATTTTTATAATTTCAAATTCAAAAACTTGTACTTTATGAATTTAAACTTACAATTTTAATAAATTTTGCTGTAATTACCAACATAAACGCTGTGCTAAATAAACTTTTTTTTTTGCAACATCTGTTATTAAATTGTGTGCTGGCAGTTGTAGCAGCTTCTGCTCGGATGTCAATACCGCGACAGCTGTTGAACTCGTTAAAAAAAAACATCCATGCGCCTCACCCCACTGAGCAAACGAGCGATACATATAACACGAAGTCCAGTCTGTGTGGCGAGGTTTATTGTGTGTGTAAAGTATTTGATATATGGCTCAAATCCCGTCTCGCGCACAGCCACATCCATATTATGCTCATCGTCTGTTACAATAGCGATGCAGGCGGTGTTAGCAGAGGTGTACAGTATTTATTACCTACAATGTTTGCATATTGTCCTTGTTTTGTCAGTCTTTCGACGTTTCTTATTTCCACCTGGAAACCAAAATATTACCTCACAAATCATCTTCTGGTGTTTTATGGCGAATTTGGCATTCCATCGTAAAAGCTGCATTACCGCTACCTACTGATCCGGAGTGTGGAGCGCACCTGAATTTGAAGGACGAAAACAAAATAAATAAATTAATAAATAAATACATTTTCCATCATTAAATTTTCACGAGACCAGTTAAATCTCGTCACACCCCTAATAGACATAAGTCACTGTTTCAAATGAATAATGTTACTTTAGTGGTCATCATCAAAACTATATGCAGCCTGTCATGTCGATGATGTCTGTATGTAAGTAAATCATCTATCAAATATACGCAAAAAAACGATGTCTTCTTTCTAGTGCCTGCTCATGAAAAACAGCGGTGTACGTGTGTGTGTGCAGAGATGTTTTTGACGGATTCATATTCACATACATATGTGAGAACGAAACAGAGCACACATGACCTCTTTTGGCATTGTGCTGCATTACATTGTTTCAGTCTGCAAGTCTGCAAGTCTGCAAGTCTGCGTCTGGCAACGGTATCTGAAATGTAGCACAGTTTCATCACACACACTAAACACTCCAACCGAACCAAAAGCTCCATAGGAAATGCAGTTTGTCTCTAATCTAGATAAATCCCCTCCAAATGCTGACCAAACAAAAGAGAGAGTTCTTGTGGATTAGAACCTGGAGAGGACAAAACCTAAATATGGGCTCTGTAATACTTTGGGTGAATGGCACTAAGGCTTCATCTGAGTTTAATGTGATTTAGCTGGAGATGTTTTTGGAAGTGAAAAAAAAAAGCTGGTAGGTGTTTCAGTGGGTGTAAAGCAGTCAGTGCCAAACAAAGCCCCGTATCCCTCTTTGTCCTCTTCATGTTTCCTGTTCCTCAGCCTGCCAATGACATCAGCTGCTGTGCTGTGATACAGAACTCATCCAGCCTCCGTGCGTACAATCTCCCAGCGGCAAAGCTGCTTCTCACCGCACATCTACCTCGCTCTCCAACTTTATAGCTAATATTTTACAGTAACATGTAGCGCTAGCCCACTTACACCGAGCTCAGATTTGGCTCTAAACTGAAGTATTATTTACCTAAACTAAAGCACACACACACATTCATAGCTACCTGAAGACACATTGTCCCTGCAGATGTTTCTTTAGACAAAGTCTGCTAAACAGTATCAGGTGCCTTAAATTAGGCACAGTTATTTTAATTGCTTAGTTACTTTCTTATCCTTGGCCAAATGTGTTTAGACTCTATTTTTTACAAGCTAACATAATCAAGGAGCCATATGGTCCCCTGGTCCAGCAAGGAAAGAAATAAAGGCACCTCATAAAGAACGGTAATATACTGGCTTCCAGGTGGTTAAAAGTTTGGACTATGAAATATCATAAAACCCATTTAAAAACCACTGTAAAACAGAAAAGGCTTAAAATAATGTCTATAGTAATGTTAGGAATTTTGCAAACTAGCATTTCTGATAGGAATTATGTTCTCTGAATCCTGGAGCATATTAAAAGATGGCTTTACAGGACTAAGAAAACCAAACACTGTTCCAACATGGGCAGCATGGTGGCTTAGTGGTTAGTACTGTTGCTTCACAGCAAGAAGATCCCGGGTTTGATTCCCGGGGCCTTTCTGTGTGGAGTTGCATGTTACTTGCATCCCGGGTGTTTACCCGGTTTTCCCGGGGCCTTCTGTTGTGGAGTTTGCATGTTACTTGCATGTGTATTACCCACAGTTTCTCCCACAGTCCAAAAACATGTATGTTCGAATAATTGGTGATTCTAAATTTCCCTATAGGAGTGAGTGTGAGTGTGTGTTTGGCAACCTGTTCAGGGTGTACCTCTACTGCCCTTTGCCTTTTTAGAGACAGCTGGGATAGACTCCAGCAGATCCCTATGACCCTGAATAAGGGAATAAGCACGTATAGAAGATAAATGTTGTGAAGATGACAATGCTCCTGTGCACAAAGCCCCTGGTGTGTAATCGGAAGTTCTGCCGAGAGCCTTAACCTCAACAACACTAAACACCTAGAATGAACTATAACGCTGACTGACCTCTTCCCTCCCAGAACCTCTTCAGCCAACTTTACCTCCAGATCTTACTAATGCTATTTCGGCTGCATGGGAAGTGTGGGTTTACTCCGGGTATGTTAGGTTGATTGGTATCCTAAATAGCCCATAGGATTGAGTGTAAGTGTGTGTGGCCATGTGATGGGCTGGTGACCTGTCCAGGGTGTCCCACTCCTGCCTTAGCCCTTTCAGAGACGGCTGGGATAGACTCCAGCAGATCCTTGTGACCCCAAATCAGGGAATAACCAGGTATAGAAGATGGATGGAAGGAAGTTATGGAAGTCAGATCCAAAATACGCTCAATGCTTTCAAATGCTCTCAAAACCGAATAGTGCTAATAGTTTGTTTGTATCAGTTAGAAAATGCAAAGTAAACAATCGAAAGAGAAATCCAAATTAAATCGAATCGATATTTGGTGTGACCATCATTTGTGACCACATTTTTGGGTAAACTATTACATAGTTTTTGAAGGAAGGTAGAAAATAAGTTATAAAATAGCCAAAGATCTTCTGTGAATGGAGGCTGCCTCAAATCTTCCTGCATTCCTTGTTCATCTTTAAGTTGAAGATGTTCTTGATGACTTGGCTGTAGGTTTGGGGTTGTTTACCTGCTGTAGAATAAATTTTGGGCCAATCAGATGCCTCCCTAATGATATTCCTAATAGAATTTGAGGGCACCATTAATCCTGGCCAAATCCCCAATTCCATCTGCAGAAATAGAGTCTTAAACATGCAAGTATTCTTCACCATTTGGCAAACACAAAACCACTTTCTACTTCAGACAAATATTTAATAAGTTTACTCATCGGTCCAGAGCACCTGCTGCTATTTCTTGTAACCCAGTTTCTATGTTTTTGTGGATAGCTGAATCACTTTACTTTATTAAAATGGACATGTTACTGCTCAATATCAACAAAAACCTAAAAAAAATTGCTAGCAAAAATCTACTTTTATGATGAACTAAAAGGATTTTGAAGAAAACGCCTGAAACAACACCTCATGTTACTTTACTGTTTATTACGTATTCGATTTGGACCTGTAAGACTATCGAGGCCTTACACACGGTGAGATATGAGCCCATACATCTTTTTTTGTTTGTTTTTGTTTGTTTCTCATTTTTTCTCTATCCTATAAAACAGTAACTCTTCATAGAGATCCAATAACATTGCTTGTTATGCTCCAAACCAAAAGACAAAATCTCATTTTCAACAAAACATGAGGATATGAATGTCTGTATGGGAAAGGAGAGAAATCAATGTAGAAGCATCATCTGGGTTATTTTTGCGATGTCTTACTCGGAATTGGGTGTGTATGTGTGTGTGTGTGTTTGTGTGTGTATGTTCGCCGGAGTTACAGTGTGCAGGTGAAACTTTGCACACTCTGAGGTGTGTGATCTGAGGGGAAACTGCTCATGTTGGTGTTTAAAAAAAAAAAAAAAAAAAAAAAAAAAAAGACCAAGCGATCAAATGTAGCCTTCCGATGACTGCTGCTTCAGGATATACGAGGGTGATGACGGTGATATTCTCAAAGTGTGAAGGATTGCTGATGGGGCCGTGCAGGTGTGGAAAGACACATGCACTTTCTTTTCGTTTCTTTTCTTTTTATATACACACATATTGCAAGCCAGTAATATTCAGCTTAAACAAATGTGATGTTGCCTTAAAAGATACATTTTTTTTGGTTTGTGTGAATTCTATTACATCAACATGCACAGGCACTATTATTACTTATAGCCCCATCTATCATAAGCAAACTTTAGCTTAGCACTGTTTCAGTAACTGCTGATGCCTTTTCCCGGGCATCATTAGAGACGGGGCAGTATATTGTGAGCCGTGCATTATGAAAACCTGGCCAGCGTAATGGGATTTACACCTTTTTGGGTGGTCTGAAAACAACACTTTTTATGTTCACTCAGCTCTTGGATGCATGCAATAGGGACAGTGTGACATTTATTGCACTCTGATTTTTATTTAGTCCTTAATCTGCTAAATACTTAATGCCAAATTGACAATTATTATGAGGGGCTTAGCTGGCATGGGTTTTGAAAGGAACAGCCAATATCATTGTCAGGAAAAAAAAAAAAAGACTAAACACACAATTAGCTCAGAGGCTAAAGAGGTGACATGCAAACAGACAATATACAGTTATTCTTCTTTCGGTTGTTTTGAGCATTCTATCGTTTTTTTTTTTTTTTCAATAAAATAAAATTTGTGCACCGTATTGCTTAATAACTGGGTCTCATCCTTCTCTCCAGGGAGAAGCTGTCCTTGATTATGCCTGCATGGATCATCAGTCTCCTGCCTGCACTTTGCACAGAGGGCCACAGCCCCTGTCAAGTGTGTGTATGAGTGTGTTTGCATGCATGTGTGTGTGTGTGTGTGTGTGTGTGTGTGCGTGTTGCACTGATGGATTAACTGTTAAACAGCTACAAATCTCATCATGCACTCTCTTGGGATCACAGTCCATCTGGGTGAATGCACAACGGAGACATTTTTTCAAATGCTTACGCACATACACACACACACAAGCCATCTTTGAAAACGATCTTAATGTAACTGGTTCAAAACCTAGTGGCTGATTTGATTCTGATTGTACAATTAGACCTTCTCTGATTAGGAAGTATTTTTATTTTATTTTCATCTATAAAAAACTGTGTGGCCCTGTGATGGACTGGCGACCTGTCCAGGGTGTTCCCCCCTGCCCTTCACCCTTTCAGAGAAGGCTGGGATAGACTCCTGCAGATCCCTGTGACCCCGAATTAGGGAATAAGCGGGTATAGAAGATGAATAGATAAACAAAAATAATTAATTAAACACACCAATAAATAAAATCTTTGGGATATCATTCACAACCAAAATAAATTCGCCAACTGAACATGCAAACTCCAAACAGAAAGACCCCTGCCAGGTAATCGAACCCGGGGCCTTCTTACTATGAGGCAACCATTAATCCACTGTGCTGGCCCTGACTGTTTTTGTGGGAAGTGGTGGCTTAGAGGTTAAGGTGTTGCACTGATACCAGAAAGACTGGGAATCGATTCCCAGCACCACCAAGCCACCACTGTGGGCCCCTGAGCAAGGCCCCTAACCCCTAATTGCTCACATGTATAAAAGATAAATGTAAGTCGCTCTGAATAAGGGCGTCTGCCAAATGCTGTAAATGTAAATAGTTAAATATCTTAAATATTTAGTGCATATTTATTTAAGAAGGCTTTGTTACAGTTTGTGTAAAATGTGTCTTTAAAATCTTTTACCAGAAACAGACATTTGTCTCAGGCATTGTCTTACGTTAAACTACGTCTTCAAAGTATCAGCCGGGAAAGTAAAGTAGATCAATGATAAATGACCTTGTTATGTGTCTGTGATTAATCATCTGTGGCCTGATTTAGAAGTTTCACGTGTTAAGTGAAAGTAGGCACAGTGTTAACTCCGACATTGAAGATGTGAGACAGATAAAGTCCTCAAAGCTTTACAGCAAAAAAACCCTGATATATTTAAACATAAAAATGATCTTATACAGTAATTATACTACTACTACTGATATTACTAATATTTCATTTTTTATGGCACCAAAGGGTGCTGAGGGGAGGCCAAGGAGAAGAGCAAGAAGGACACAGAGGCCAAAGGACGGACTCTTCTTAAAATTGAGATGCTGGAGTAAAAGTGATTATGTGTTTAATGTGGTTCTGGTGTTTCTGAAAAATATTCTTCTGGTGGTTGTTTTCCAGAAAAAAACTGTCCTTGGGTGTTGAATGTAGCTGTTCTAATACTTTCCGATAAGCTTTTTGTGTGGAAATCAGCCGGAATGGCGTCCCTGAGCGGTGGTTGTTGTGGCTGCCTGGTGCTATCAGTGTCCTTGTGGGATGTGTCAACCACATGATCACATTTAAGGTGGTCATTCATTCTCTGTCTGTCTTGCAATTCGACTGGCACACACTACTAAATGGTTTTTTTTTAAATTATTTTTATTCCATATCTGAAATTACTACAGGAATACAAGATACATGTGACAGCCTGATATCTCGAAGGTCTTCCAACGATTTGTGTGCTGATCAGTTCCTCCAGTCTTGATAGTTTTACAGAAACTTACTGGCTGTATTTAAAGGTAGTCTGCGATGCTCAGCTGTGTGTTTAGAAAGTCCAGCAAGTAACTTTGGGCTCAAAAGCACAAGCTTTTGTAAAAGTCTGTGATAGTATATACAGCAAGTAGATTCCACAAGAGGCCCTTTCTCTCTCGCGGTGTATTTCCGTCTTTGGGAATGTGAGCTTCCGGCTAGTGGGAGGCAAAAAAAAAATTCTCTTTTTTTTAGTTAAGTCAATTTTATTTTATTATTGTCAGTTCTCCTCTGACCAGATAAACCAGTAGGTTATTCCATACCGCAGTAAAGTTTTCATGGTCTTGTCCGGATTATAGTATTTTTTGTGCCAAAATACATTGTTTCAGCACTGTGCTGATTTAAAAGTATGCAGTATCCAAACTGAGGAGAACCTTCAGGAGAACCTTAAAAGAGGACACCAGCACTGAATGACCAGTCCACAGAAATCATCCATCCTAAACATATATTGGATACACTGCTAACCTGTTGCCCCCTGTTACCTACAGTGCCTTAAACAAGTATTAATACCCCTTGAACTTTTTCACCTTACAACCACAAACTTAAATGTATTTTCTTGAGATTTTATGTAATAGACTAACACATGGTAGCACATAATTGTAAAGTGGAACGAAAATGATATACAGTTTTTTAAGCAAATAAAAATTAAGAAAGTCTATAAGGTGACAAAATCTAAAAAAGTTCAAGGGGGATGAATACTTTTTCAAGTCACTGTAAGTGTAATTGACTTTTAATGGCACCCTAACCTAACTGCTATGAGTGTTGCTATCACCAGGCCATGACTTCACACACTTCCAAATATTCTGAAGAGTGTTTTATTTTACCCTTTAAGGTGAACCCATTAAAAATACACTCACATGCCCCTGTACAGCTCTGACAATCTGAGGATGTTTCACGCTACTTGTAGCATTCAGAATCTTTGCCATGCAGAGGGCTCTGCTTATGCATCCCAGCCAGGAGGCGGTGCACCAGCTGCTCTCTCACATCAAGCCTGGCTTGTTTTATATGCATATTAAATATTAATAAATAAAAAAAACTCTCTTTGGGTCGTAGTCTTGCCATGCTTTAGTAATCTCACTCAAGTTAAATGCTGGCTACTAGAATCCTGGAAAAAAAAATTGTGATTCATCACTTGTCTTCAATGTGGATAGCATCTGTAATCCATCACAATCTTTCTTCTTATTAAATTCTTAAGAATACACTTTTCTACTTACTGTGTGTGCTCGCCGTCCATCCCAATTTAAGAAATAAATAGAAAAATAAAATCAAAGGCCAGATCAAATCTGCCCACTCTCTCAAACCCTACATTCTGTCACGGCGTTGAGTCCAATGCTATTTAAAATCGGACCAGTGTCTCACCGGAGGACCAGTCAGAATGACTGAGCATGTAAAGTCTTTTAAAGAGGCCATTGCGGATTTGCTTTTAAATCTGGCACATACACACCTTTTGGTTTGTTAGCCAGGCAGCCAAGCCTAAAAAAAGTCTTTTAAAGAAATACTGTTAACTCACAAGCCACGTTTCATTTTTCGAGTTTTAAAAACAGTTCCTTCAGCAAAATTGCTTAATAAAGCATGTTTTTTTGGCTGATTTCTGATGATAGAAATAGGAAAGTCAGCCTTCGGAGAGTTATATAACGGCAAGCTGCATAAAGAGGGAGTCAAACAGTCAGAAGAACAAGCAAAGCAGATGTTTTCTCATTAATTGAGGAGAAGCGGGATGGAGAGAGAGGATTTAAGTGCCAAGCTGTAATGAGTCATGGAGTGCAATGACCTGGGACGTAAATGCTGAAGACAAAAGATGTACGCTCAAAATGCTGGGAGGTGCATCACAGATGGAAAACTGGAAATAGACTTAGTGAATAGCTTCGGAAATGAGAGAAATGACTCAGGAAAAAAAAAAGGCACATGATGACACATCAGCGTGCGAAGAAAATACACAAAAAAAATGGTCCGGCAATTAGGTTAGCGAAGATTTATTAATCCTTAAAAAAAAACTTTGCTAGGTTAACAGTGAAAAATGGAACAGTGGACTTGACCCAGTACCAACACGTCCAAATCAATGGTATGTGCTCCCTTTTGAACTCCATCTCCTGTTTTTAGCTCATGGTTTACTACAGGTTGTACGGCAAGGTCAAGCTGCATTATTATCAGCTTTTATCTTCAATCCCAGATCCCTGGAGCCTACTAGGTCAGACCCGATAGCTCCTGCTCATCTAATGACCTCTGAGCATGGACAAACCCTTTTATACCTCACCCTTCTGTCAGGTTTATCTTTCTAGTGAGCAGAAGAGGGAAAACCATTACGATAAGGCATTGTGCTGGATACAAGAGTGAAATCTATCTTCTACCCAGAGGATTGAGATTAATGGCATAGTCTTTGTTATAAACTCTATAGTACAAAATATTCAATGTCCTTTTCAAACTTGGAGGATAGAATTAGCATATATAGAATGCATAAGAACAAAAACCAACAGTAATAGTAACAGTGGCCCATGTTGGATTTCTGTTTTGTGGTGTATTTTAGTCATTTTTAACTTTTGATTCATCTGGTCTGGTAGACCTTTCAATATTAGTGACTCTTTTTTTTTTTTGTTCCTGGTGAGCCGAAACAGATCCAGCAGTTTTTTTCTCTGTTGTTTCTAATAGACATCAATTTAAAAAAGGCTCTGTTTTAAGGCTGATCTTGTAGGACGGCGGACAGCCATGAATCAACAGATGCAGATGTACTTCCATTTACATTTACAGACACCCTTATCCAGAGCGACTTACATTTATTTCACTTAAACAACTGAGCAATTGGGGGTTAAGGGCCTTGCTCAAGGGCCCAACAGTTGTGGCTTGGTGGAGCTGGGAATCGAACCCACAATTTTCAGGTTGATAGTCCAACACCTTAACCATGAGCCACCACTTCCCCGATTTGGGACTTCCAAATACAGTAAGTGCATTATAACAATTATTTAATAAAAATCGCTTTCCTATATATATATTTTTTTTTCCTGCCGCTACTACAATCTTCTGTACGTTTACGGAGGTGTACAGTATTCACATTTTGCCAGGCACTGATGTCTGTCCGTCAACATTTCATGTGAAAGCCTTTTTATTCAGTATCCTGAAGCTCAAACCGAGACATATCCACTATATCATCCTGTCAGGCTCGGGTTCATAAAACAAGTGATCGTGCTGTCTCATACAAGTTCCGTGTCAATAACTGTCTGACGTT